>JRUC01000197.1:0-31455 GCA_000806385.1 Leptographium procerum
TCCTCATCCTCTGGCTGCCTTGGCCTTGGCGGCCTGCTGCCGCGCCTCCTGCAGGCCCTGGATCATGTTGCGCCGAAAGTCGCCGACGGCATCCCGCACCGCCTGGTTGATCCCCAGCTTCTCGCTGCGCTCCATGACCCCCTTGGCCCCTTTGGCGGCACCGTGCAGCAGCGCCTCCACGCCCTCACGGCCGTGTGCGAAGCGCGAGGGCGACAGGGCCGTGGACGGGCCATGAAGAGCGGTTGTCAGGGATGTCACTGTCGTCTGCTCCTGTTGTGCGTCTGCGTTTGCTCCCACTCCCCATGTGGTCGTCGCTGCACCCGCTGCACCCGCCGCTCCGTCTCCTGCGTCTGGGCTGAGCGCCCGCAGCGGCGACCGCACGGCCATCCGCGTGCGGTTCCGCAGGCTGTCCAGGCCGGCGGCAAGCACCGAGTTTGGCGTAGAGGGCCGCGACGTGCTGGTAGCGGTGGTGCCCGTGGTTCCCGTGGCCGACGACGATCTCGAGGGCGAGGTCGCTTGCTGCTGCCGCTGCTGCTGCTGCTGCTGCTGCTGCTTAGCTGGCGCCCGGCCGGTATACTTGAGCACCAGGCTGGCTCCGCCGTCGGTGCTGGCATGGTCCCGCAGGAAGAGGGCGTCGTCGACAAAGGTGTGCGGCCCGTGAGGCGGCGGTGGCGGCGGGTATTTGAGCAGCAGCTGAAGGGCCACAGAATAGTCGGCCTCCAGCACTGTTTTTACCCTCTCGTGTTAGTGAGCACTGCATGTGTATGTGTATGTGTATGTGTGTGTGTGTGTGTGTGTAAGGAAAAAGGGGCAGACGTACATTCCCAGCGAATGCGCAGTAGCATCGCCACGCAGATGAACGGCACGAGGTCCAGATCGGGGTCAAAGGCAAAGATGCTATCCCAGAGCACGAGCTGCTGGTCGAACGGAAACTCGCGCCCAAATAGCAGACGGATCCAGCGGCTATTTGCAAGGCAGCACATGTTAGAGCTGAGTATGTGATACGAGAGATAGAGAGAAGGGGGGAGGGGGTTAGAGATAAAGAGAAAAGAAACGCGGGAACTCACATGAGAAAGATCTGTGGCAGGATCTCAACGTTCTTCAGGTGGACGGCCAGCTCGGGGTCAATCTTCATCAGCGTGCCCTCATGGATGGCCTTGCTCATCTCGACAATGGCGCTTCGTTCCACTGCGCCTGCAGATTGGCCAAGGGACGGCGACGTATACAAGCCGGCACCTGCCAGCAAGGTATCTTTTGGCGGGATTGCCTTGCTTTTCTTTCTGGTGTTGTCACTGCCGCTGCTGCTGCTGCTGCTGCTGTTGCTTCTGCTTCTGCTCCTGCTTCTGCTTCTGCTTCTGCTTCTGCTTCTGCTTCTGCTTCTGCTTCTGCTTCTTCTGTTGCTGCGGCCTGGATGGCCGCTCGAGTTGAGCTCGTAGAAGCCCTGGGCCTTATCCATGACGGCCGAGAAGAGGGCGTAAGAGTCGTGCGCCATGTACCGGGCGTCCAACATGGCCTTCAATGGCACCTCAAACGCGTCGGATGCATCTGATGGCACTGTCTCTGTCTCTGCCTCTGCCGCGCTGATAGCATCCTGGCCGAGGACGTAGACGATCGGTGCCAGCAGCTCATGCATGCCCTGCCGATAGCCGCCGGCGTGCGGGTGGTGCTTGCAGTAGACAAACAGGACGTCCAGGATGAGCGTCTGTATGTGCTCCTGGTGGTAGAACGGTTCGTCTGGCAGCCGGCGGACGTCTTGGAGGATCTCGCTGCGCACGACATCGTCTCGCCGGAACGTGTCCCACGGAGACTTGAAATATGTGATATGTCTTTAGCCTTTTGGAGGGGGGGTTCTTTGTCTTTCACCCAAACTCAGCTCACCTCTGGATCATCAGCAAGCGGGTCGACGGTGAGCTCTGCCAGCCGCTCCGGGTGCTTGATAAACGGCAAGTAGCGCTCGCATAGCGTATCGTAATCAGCCCTGGCCTCGTTCAGGATGGACAGCCGGTCCTCCGGCGGGGCATTGCGAAAGAGCAGGAATATCTGCCGGCCTCCTGTGTCAGCAGCCCGGACCGCGGTAGACACCCAGAACAGCAATCTCACTCATCTCTCTCACCTTCCAGCACACAGAGCGCAGGCCACTCTCACACGGACTACTGGCCGTCCCGTCCAGCTTGATCGCCTGCTGCAGGGCGGCAATGCTGGAGCTGCTGAGTGAGGTCTCGGCCCATCGCTGTCTGTGCGTGAGAAGCCGCGGTCAGCAACGCTGCCAAGAGTAGAAAAAGGGACCGTTTCCTGGGAAGCAACGCCTTCGTAGTCTAATTGTGCCAAGGCTGCTCAATGCCTTCACCTTCAGTTTGCTTTGCTCACCTGCTCTCGGAAAGGGACCGCATTGCGCCCTTGTGATTATGTTCGTTTTACTACCGGTGGGGCGGAAAGACGGCGGAATCCGTCAGAAGGAATGGCCCTGCCGTCTCGTCGTGCTGGCGACGATGAGAATGCTGCTGGTGGAAGGGCGGACAGGGCTGAATTTGTCCTTTTGAGGCCTCACACTATTTAGCTTCAGCAGACTGACCTGCTGGGCGGGCGCCCAGTGCCAATTCCGGGCTGCCGCCCCGCCCCAGCTGGGGGGCTAAGCCATGACTGCGGCAATTGGGCAGGGGATGTTCTTAGCGCATGTATAAAGGACCTCCCCGCCTGCCATTCAGTTAGCTTAGGGCGGTTTACAGCAGCAAGGACATGCTTGTCGGACAGAGCTGGCCGCTGTCTAATACTATGTATCTTAAGATATCCTAGGACACATATCGAGAGAAGGTGCTCACCTTCGATAATATATATCACAGTCTCATGCACCAAAATTCTTGAATATGCTCGTATTTGCGTCTTCCCAGCGAGAGCTAAGGACTCTCATCTCTGCAAGATCACACCGAGCCTTTTGGTCTGGCCTCGCCGAGCACGTGACGCGGTGTGGAAAAGCAATACATCACGTGGCAGCGTGCGTGTTCCTTTCCATTCGAGCCGGGACGAATCCCGTTTACGAGTACGTCTTGCGTTGAAAAATCTCGACTCCTGGCCTCGTCAGCCTCTCTTGGCGCAGCCTACGCCAGCAACATGTCGGCGGACTTGTTTGCACAGTTTGGACCTTCCTCTGGAAGCAGCCGCGCGGTACAGGCCGGCAGCAGCAACCAACAGCCGGACGATCCGTTCGCTTTCCTCAGCACAGCCATATCGCAGACCCCAACACAACAGCATTTCGGGCAGCAAACAAGCCCACAGCCGCAGGCACATCAAGCATCATGGTCGTCCTTGGCTGGTTCCGGGAACGGCGGTGTCTGGAGCACGTCGGCGGCAGTACCATCGCAGCCCGTGGCACCCGCAGCGACCGATGATGACGACGACACATGGGGAGACTTTGAGGATGCGTCGGCATTGCCGGCGGCACCGGCGGCACTTGCACCAGCACCGGCACCGGCAGCCAATTCAATGTGTCGCCAAGCATTCCCGTCTCCCCTCCAACTACAGTCAGTATCACAGCCAGAGCAACGGCCCAAGACGCGTGTGGTGAGGTCATCTACAATAGATTTGATGACAAACACTTTGATTCACTATGGCGATGGCGCACCCAACATACAGAGCCCCGAGCTGGAACTTGGGTCTCCGTCGCCAATCCAGCATCAGTTCATGCCAAGCTGGACTGCCCAGAAGCCACAGATTGCTGCAGGCCCGAATGTGCTCTTTGACGCTGATGATTACGATGGGACCGAAGAGCATACTCTTGATGACGATGACGATGACGACGACGATGATGACGGCTTTGGCGCCTTTGAAACAGTACAGCCACCACCCTCATCGCGCACAAAAGCAGCTGCTCCCCAAGCCCCATTAACGACTGCAACGGCTTTGGTCGACCTCCTGTCTCTGTCAGACCCAGACCCAGACCCAGACCCAGCACAAGGCTCTGTTGCGGCGGCCCCTGGGCAGAATCCCAGCGCCTCTTCTACGCAGAGAAAGCAGCCGCCCGCACAGCTGCTGTCCGTGCTGAGCTTTGATGGCACCTCCTCAATCACCTCGCCCTCGGCTTCAGCCAGCTACCCCCAGCCGCCAAAATCACCCTCCTATCGGGAACGGAACCCGTTCCCGGGATTGGCTGTCGCGACGCCAAACGTTTCTTCTTTCCCAACAGAACAGGTTGCCAACCGGACGCCATCACCCGTCACCGTGTGGCCCACTTTTGAACCCAAGTCTGCTGCTGCTGCTGCTGCCCCGGAACCAACCGACGAATGGGATGCCTGGGACCTTGCCGAGACGCCGGGATCGCGTGCTATAGAGTCTGCATCCTCGGCCTCAGGGTGGAACTGGGAAGCAGAGGATGCAGTGCCAGCGGCACCTGCACCTGTGACTGCGGCTGCCGTTCCTCTTCCTGCCGCCGTGGCTAGGCCGGCCGCCACAAAGACGATACCAGACAGCGCGCCGCCGCCTACAAACGTGCCACCGCCGTCGATCCTGCTGTCGGCATTCCCGGCGCTGCTGGCGCTTCCGGACGAGGCGCTTCTCAAGCCCATCGCGGGACAGCCGGCCGAGGTGCGCAGCCGCGTGCTGGGCGACCCCAGGACGATTGCCTTCTTGCGCAACTACCTGCAGCTGGTCGTGGTGGCTGCGCGCATCGCGGCCGGCCGCAAGCAGCGCTGGCACCGCGACAAGTTCCTATCGCAGAGCATGTCCATCTCGGCCGCGGGCAGCAGCCGGGGCGGCGGCATGAAGCTCGCGGGCGTCGACAGGGCCCAGGGCCAACGCGAGGACCGCGAAGCCGCCGACGTCGTCGCCGCCTGGCGTCGCCACGTGGGAAAGATCCGCAGCGCCGTGGCCGCGGCCAACGCAAGCTTGGCCGCCGTCGAGGCCGCCGAGCACAGGCACCAGGAGCCGCTCAGAATCCCCGAGCTGCAGAGCGAGACCATCCCGGTGACCGTCGCCAAGATGGTGCCCACGGCGCCCCGGCCGTGCGTCATCTGCGGCCTGCGCCGCGACGAGCGCGTCCGCGGCGTCGACGGCGGTGACGTCCAGGACAGCTTCGGCGAGTGGTGGGTCGAGCACTGGGGTCACCGCGCGTGCAGAAACTTCTGGGCCGAACACGAAGCCGCGCTGCGCTCTCGGTGATGAGGGGAGATCTTGAAGAAAAAAAGTACTCGTAGTGCTGCTGTGCTGCTGTGCTGCTGTGCTGCTGTGCTGCTGTGCTGCTGTGCTGCTGTGCTGCTGTGCTGCGTTTGCTTTGGCATTAGTCAACGAAAAAGATGTGAAAGATCAAAAAAGAGCAGAACAGCAAAAGAGCAAAAGAGCAAAAGGGCAAAAGGGCAGAACAGCAAAAGAGCAAAAGAGCGAAAAGGTGGGCGCTCTCCAATACTCTCGTTCCTCTGAACCTCTGAAGCCTCTCTGGTCGTATCGCTGTTTACCAACAGCGCATCTCTACATCCGTGCAGCCTGTCCTACTGTCGTGTGATATTGCATGACTATGGCACTGTTGGCAATGCAAGCCGAGGAAATATACTCTAGCATGCCATACTAGCTGTCAAACAGCATCATATGCAGATATGAACCAGAAAAGTACGAACAGTGGGGTTCCACCCTCAATTTGGATATATAAGCATCAGTGCCCCGGCTACATCGACAATTTGATGGAGTATCACCAGTGGCAAGTCGCAGGCCATGCTACCAGGATAGTCCTTTGTTCCATATACACACTATATATATCTTCAGCCATCCAACCTTTTGGTTTTATTTAGCCTTCTTTGCCTTCTCCATTCTCTTCTCCCGCTTTGCCTTCGTCAGCGCCACCATGGCCGCCATGCTCCGCTTTTGCTCGGCCAGCGACATGGCCGAGCGGCCCTTGTTGTCCTTGATTTTCAGATTGGCCCCGGCGCAAACCAGCGCGTCGATGACGCTGTTCCTGTCCTTGGCCGCCGCAATGTGCAGGGCCGTCTTTCCCGTGGCGCTGCGGGCGTCCACTACGGCCGACCGCCGCGCCACAATGAGCTTGACCATGCCGACGAGGCCCCGAGCTGCGGCCACGTGCAGGGCTGTCTTGTCGGTGTTGTCGCAGATATCGATGATGGTCGCACGCTTTGAGATCAGCACCTTGACGGCGTCCACGTGATTGTTCTCCACCGCCGCATGCAGCGCCGTCTTCCTGTCCTGGAACCGGGCGATGCGGATCGACGCCCGGTGGTCTAGCAGCGCCCGCTCAATCTCCACGTGGCCCTTCTCGGCCGCCATAAACAGCGCCGTCTGGCCCTCGCTGTCCTGCGCATTGATGCACGGAAAGCCTGCCTGCAGCAGCGTGAGCGCTGCGCTGGTGTTGCCCGTCATGGCTGCTACTTGCAGCAGCGTCATGCCTGCCTTATTGCTCGCCTGGACCGAGGCTCCGGCCCTCAGCAGCGCCTTGGTGATGGCCACATGACCGGTTTTCACCGCCATCTCCAGTGCCGTCCGGCCCGCGCCGTCACGGGCATCCATGAGACCGGACGACCCCCGCACCAGCAGCGCCTTGACCACGTGCAGCTTCTCGTCTTCAACTGCCGTGTGCAGCACCGTCCGGCCCACGCCGGCCCGCCCGTCACGGGCATCCTCAAAGGACGCCCCGGCCTTCAGCAGGGCTGCCACAATGTCCGCAATCTTGACCCGCGCCGCCGTCCTGCGGATGCGCTTAGCGATCCCGCTGCCGCTGACCGGTATATCATACAGCCCCAGCGCCAGCTGCAGCGCCGTCCTGCCGTGATCGTCGCGCACATGAAAGGCGCCGGTGCAGCTGGCCAGTTTCAGCTGTTCGGCAACATATTCGGTCATCGAGGCCGACTTGACCCGCACCGCCGTGTGCAGCAGCGTGTTCTGGTGCGCATCCACCTGCTGCAGCAGGCTGGCCACCACGAGCTTCTTTCCGGTGGCAGCGGTGCGTGGCCAGCCCGGAGCGACAGAGGTGAGGATGACCGCAAGGATGTCGGTGCGCTTGCTGGCCGCGGCCAGGTGCAGCGCATTCCGGTACAGGTCGAGGGTCATCTTGGCCGGGTCGGCGCCATGCCAGAGCAGCAGCCGGATCAGGGGCATGTCGCCGGCCCTGCACGCGTGATGGAGAGGCGTGTTGCCGTTCGGGAAAGGTGTGTCAATATATTTGCCGCACGTCAGAAGTTCGCGGGTGAAGTCCGGCGCCGATGCAGGGATCGATGCAGCCGGGACGCGCGGGTAGGCACGCGCATAATTGGCCACGTCTATCGCGATAAATCTGAGTGTGAGTGTGTTAGCAGCTAGGGTAAAAGATGAGAGGACGAGAGGGCGGGTGCGAAAGCACACGTACGCGGTGATGCTTAAGCTGACACTGTTCAGCTCGCCGAGATGCGTTTCCAGCTTCTGGAGCAGGACTTTACATTCGTCCGAGTTGACCAGCGCCAGCAACGCTCGGTGGCTTTTCTTTTTCAGCCGCCTGACAAACGCATCGGCCTCTTCGAGAGCCTTGCGGAAGCTGCAACATGTGGCACGCAGGTTTGCGATGACGTCGGGACCAGCCAAATTCAGCTGCTTGGCCCTTCTGGCGATTTCGTTGCATGATCTCAGCTGCTTCGCCAGCTCGTCGACGCGGCGCTTCAGCTCGAAAGCGTCTCTTCCCAGGGCTTGGTACTGCGAGAAAACCGCGTAGGCAAACGACAACACAGTCTGCACGTCGTTTAGGGACATTGCTCGGTGGAGTGTAATGGCCGTTGTCCAAGGGTACGTGGGTGCCACGGTTGCGTCGCAGCAAAGCAGATGATGTTGCTCGAAAAGTAAGGGGAGGAGAGAAGAAGGTTGGAAATGGCGGGCTGCTTCAGAGGGGGTACATATTGTCCCGCAGGCAAGGCCTCCCGCAGGCAAGGCTGAACATCAAGGCTGCCGCGTGAGAACCAAAGCACCCTTTGTGCTGTGCGCAAGCAGAGTTTGTCACCCATTTGTTCTCCTTGCACGCGAACTACATCTCCCGCGTACAGGTTGCAAGGAATCGAGGGACGTGGTGAACATCTTCGTGGCTATGCTTCTGCATGATAAGCAGCCAGCCCTAGTTAAGCATTGCAAGGACAGCTAATGAGATGCTACATTGGCTTACGGGATAAGTGTGGTGTGAATGCTGCTGCAAGGTAACTAATGGCAGGTGGCAGGCAGCAGGTCGCGGATGGTGAATGGTGAATGGCGAATGGTGAATGTTAAATGGTGTGTGGTGGATGGCAGATTGCAGATGGTGATGATCAGGCTTTACGGCAGTGTCCGTTTCCCCCTGTTTTTTCGGAGGGGGGGAGGAAAACAGCCCAAACAAGAAGACTGTTGAATAGCACTTTCCGCAGAAATCCTTTCAGCCTCAACTGCTGCTTCCTGTGTTTTATTTTGTCATTCTTATTCCTCGGGTGCGCCTTCCTTTGCTGGTATTTGTGACATCTGCACGCAGCTTCTTGGCAGTTGCCTCTTACAGAGGGCACATTGGTAGACGAGTAGATAGTCAGATGGACAGACAGACAGATAGACAGACAGGTAGATGTACATCTTTTGAAGCATTATTTCTGTACGATGTATGCTCTAGATGTAAAATGCATACGAGTATGTATATTGCATACTACATACAATCCCGTCGTGACCCCCCGCTCGTGTGAGCATCATGGTGGGGCACAGCCAGTCGGATTGCTCCTTCCCCAAGACGATGAACACATCTTTGGGATGGCACACACGCGGGCCACGGCCACCTAGCAGCAGATCAGAGCATGTAGATGACCCGAGACTCCCTATCTCCTCGCCGGTGCCACATAGATTTGCACTGGACTTATCTCATATTGCTGAAGCAGTCTCATGTTCTCTTCGGCTCTTCGGCCGCCTTCCTTCTGAAGGAACAACATACCTTGATTCACCTCTTCTTGCCTTGTCCCTCCCTCATTACCATCCCACCTTTCCCTTTTCAGCCATCTCTTCCCTGCTCCATCTCTTCTCTTCTCTTCTCTTGGTTCAATCTTCAACTTGCCTCCTAATCCTGTCTTCTTCCCATTCTCTTCTGTCCACCCTCTCAGGCTCCCACGTTCCCATCCTCCCATATACGTTCTCCGTCCTTCCACCGACCTTTGAAATCTCTTCTTTCCCTCTCCTTCCTACAATCCCCGTTTTTCTTTTCCACCCACTGCCTCCCACCTCTTTACCACCCAATCAAGTCCATTTCTTCACTCCGTCTCTCTTCCCCGCCGGGGTCACGCCTTTCCCTACCCATCCTCTCAGCAACACCCTGTCGGCATTCAGACTGCTGATTTGTGCACCGCTTGACTACCGACAAAACCTACTCCTACGCGCCACCAAATAAACGAAAAGCTGTCAGAGCTCTGATACACTAGGGAGGAAGCTTTGCCCACAACACCGCTTCTTGGCAAGCTCCCGTCTCCACAACTGCACTAAAACCGCCTGCGGCTACAGGGGTATGTATCTTCTTTTTGGCCTTCCTTCGTTCAAGCATGTCCGTGTTGTCTGCAGTCGGGATTATGCGCCATGTTCTTGTGTTCGTGCATCATAAGCCCCCGCTGTCCAAATTGTGACATACGATGAACCCAAGAAAGTAGCAGGAGTGCAATAATCATGCCCTGTCTATGGAACATCCAACCCGTGTCTGGCCTGCTTCGAATCCGTCTGTCTCTCCACAAATTTAGGCACACCCAGTATCCTTTCATGTACAACCATTCGATTTAATATGGCAGATCAGACGTCAGATACTTTGCATATTCAACTCGCTCATCCCCGTCAACGCTCTCTAGCCAGCTTCTGCTCCGTGTCATTTATCATGACTCTCAAAGCCTATTTCCCTTGACTTGGGTTGTACTGTAAACTTGGTCGTCTGCTGATTTCATTCCTCGCACCGCTTCTCAACTCTGCCTGCGTTTCTAGCTCTATTGCCTACTTGTCTCTTGTATTTTCTTCTTTGTTTTGCGAAAGTATCCCCATTTTCCTTCTCTTTATTGAATCCATGCCGGCTTTGTGCGACTGCCAGTGAATCTGACCAATCATAGTACTGTTTTACTTTTCCACCCACATTAGCTGTTACGTTAAGAGCCACTCCCCACTGACCGTCTGCCAGCCCACACAAATTCTTCTCACGCGCCCGCCCGCCAAAACCTCCCCCTCGTTTTTTTCGGGGTTTTTTCCCTTCACGCTTCCCTCTAAAAACCTACCACCCTTCTTGTTCTCCGATCTCAACCCACGACAGCCTCCTTCCCCTCTCTCGACCTCACCCCTTCTTCCCTCTCTCCTTACCTTCCCCTTCCTTGCCCTCTCCCTCCCTTCCTCCTTCTACTTCCTTCGCTTCCGGCTCCGCCTCCCCCGCTTCTTTCTCCCATTTCGACTTCTCTATCGACCTCAAATCTCCCTTCTCCCCGCAACCCGCCAACCGCACCCGAGTATCAAACATGTCTGTTCAACAAGAGAACATCCCGCCCAATGGCAACGATGTCTCGGACCTGTCCGACCACATGAAGCTTGATGACGAGCCGCGCCTCGGCCCCGACGGCGAGATCATCCCCAAGACCGACGAGGAGTATGCCCAGACCCAGTTGACCCTGCGCGCGATCGTGTCGTCCAAAGAGGCCGGCGTGATTATTGGCAAGGGCGGCAAGAATGTGGCAGACCTGCGTGACGAGACCGGTGTCAAGGCTGGCGTCAGCAAGGTCGTCCAGGGCGTTCACGATCGCGTCCTTACCATCACCGGTGGCTGCGACGCCATTTCAAAGGCCTACGCTGTTGTCGCCCGTGCCCTACTGGAAGGCGTCCCTACCATGGGAATGGGCGGCATACTCCAGGGCAACGGCACACACCGTAAGTCACCTTAATAGAAATGGAGCCCCGCCATCTTCCCTTGGCGCGTTTTGTATACGGCTTAACTTGCTGACCCCTCACAGCGATCAAGCTGCTTATCTCCCACAACCAGATGGGCACTGTCATCGGCCGCGGAGGTCTCAAGATCAAGCACATCCAGGATGTGTCCGGCGTCCGCATGGTAGCCCAGAAGGACATGCTCCCCCAGTCCACCGAACGTATTGTCGAGGTTCAGGGTACTCCGGAGGGCATCCAGAAGGCCGTGTGGGAGATCTGCAAATGCCTTGTTGACGACTGGCAGCGTGGCACTGGTACTGTTTTGTACAATCCCGTTGTGCGCACACAGGGCACCTCGCCCACTATGGGAAGCGGCAATGTTGCACCCACTTCCAACTACAACTCTGGCGGTCGCTCCGACTACGGAAACGCACGTGTTACGCGCACCGGCAACGGCGCCGACTTCAGCAATGGCGCCTCGTCACGTCCTAACAACCGGCGCTCGGACTCGGATGCGGCTGCCCGTGGTCCCCCCACGCACGACGAACAGGGTAACGAGATTCAAACACAGAACATCAGCATTCCGGCGGACATGGTTGGCTGCATTATTGGCCGGGCCGGCAGCAAGATCAGCGAGATACGCAAGACTTCAGGCGCTCGCATCTCTATTGCCAAGGTAAGAACTGCTCGCTTCTCCTACCCATTGTTGAGAGCAGCATTATGTAGCTAACGCGTCTAGGCCCCGCACGATGAAACCGGCGAGAGAATGTTCACCATCATGGGAAGTGCCAAAGCGAACGAGACTGCACTCTTCCTTCTCTATGAGAACCTGGAGGCCGAGAAGATGCGTCGAAGCCAGGCAGGACCTGCCGAGTAATTAGCGACAACATACCCCCCCCTTGTCGCTTCTCATCTCGTTTATGCTTCAGTGAAGAAGACCCAAACTAGCTGATCTTTCCGTCTCTCTTTCTCGGCGTCTTCTCCATAATTGTTTTTTTCTCGGATTTGGCATCCCTTCAAGCTGAGAAGCTCCCAGATCTGGCTTGCCGCAAGGCCGAAATTTGCTATTTTATACTGGCGGACGCAAGGACAGTCCAGAATCGATGCCACGGCGAGACGTTTCTTTCCTTGTTCTTGTTACATTTTATCTGTGTTTTTATTTGGTCTTTAGAGAGAGAAAATGGTCGCCGCCACCCACTCGCCTTCCACGTCCTATTTTATCTCTTTATTACTTTTACCCTCTCCCTTCCATACGATCTCACTCTCCTTTCGCCTATTGGTTGGCGGCCTGTCTCCTCTACACCTGAGCGGCGCTTTACGAGGTCGATTCTTTTCATTGCTCTCGACAAAGGCAGCTCAGATATGAAAGGGAGACAAGGCTCTAATGCGTGCTTTTTTTCCCATCGGCGATGATTTATGACGATATTATTTTCTGATAAGGAAAGGAAAAAAGGAAACGGGTTCTACAGGGTGCACTTGAGTTATCGAACCTTCTCGCATCTCGCCTTCTCTCTTACCGCCTCGCTTCTACCTTCCGGACGCACCATCAGCTTCCATATTTTCCTAGTCGTCAAAAAACTCATTTTTTGAAAGATCCTAACCGAAGCTCTCCACAACTAGACGAGAAACGTCCTAATCTCGTTCGCTGTCATGTCTTCTGAGTACCTCGGCCATTCCTTTATTCATCTACGACCGTTCCGTCACCGCTCAAGCTTTGTTGCTGAATCCGTTCGGTGCGATTCTGCACCCTGAGTTGCTCGGTTGGAAATCCAAGATGACAGTGTATCCCAAATATGAAATCCTCTCCCTCGGCTCTCTTTTTTTTCTACTCTTGTCTTCATCTATCATTGTTTCCGCTGTTGATGGCCCAAAACCTAACACCGCCGGTAATAATCGCGATATTCTCCACGCTTGTCTGCGGCAGGAAAAAATGCAAGATAGCGGTACTATCGTGTAAAAGATGAGAAAATATATGAAATTCGAGAGCGCGTTGATTTAGTGTGTTTTAGATCGGAAGGAGACTTGTGACTGCCGAGATGCAATGCGTCACGCTAGCCCCGATTTGAACCTACATTAGCTCACACCGCCTGCCGGAATTGGTTTAATTGAGCCACCTTGCCTGTTATCGTAGTAGCCAGATTGTCATTTCGTTCTCGGCCAACTAAGATACATTAAAACGACCTCCAGTTTCGTTGCCAGTCTGCCATGATCTCTCATAAGTCGCTCTTTTAGGCCACTCTTTAGCCGCGTTTGTATTTTGTTTTCTTTTTGTCTATTCGCCTACTTTTTGCTGCTTTGTAGTTGCTCTTCACCGCTGGCGGACTATATCCTCTCTCTCTCTCTCTCCACAAAAGATATACATTTCCCGACGACATGGCACGAACAAAGCAAGCGGCACCCGTCCGACGGGAGCCGTCTTCAGAGTACGTGGGCAAGGAAGACCGTGCTGCTGCTCTGCGATCAAGAAAGCAGGAGCCCAATGGCCAAGCGCAAGAAGCAAGCACGGTCGCAGGAAGCGGGCCGAAAGTTGCAGAGACGCCTGGCGCAAGCGCGGGGATCCAGCAGGTGGTTATTGCCGTGGCTGGCATCTACGGGTCATTGTGAGTCTCTGCCCCAGCAGCGCTTTCCAGTGCCGGGAGTAGACATGGGGGGTTGCAGAATGTAGAAGGGCGGACGTTGTGCTAATCTTTGGGGCCACTCCCGACCGAAAACTACAGCCTGACCTGGGGATACCTGCAAGAGAAGCTGACGACGACCACATACGCAACCGGCGACGGCGACGAGGTGTTCCACTTCCCCGTCTTTCTCAACACGGTGCAGTCGGCCATGGCGGCGGTGACGGGCCTGCTGTACTTGTGGGCGGCGACGCCGAGCGGCCGGGCGGTGCCCCCGATTGTGCCGTCGGCGCGGCTGCTGGCGCCTCTGCTGCTCGTCGCCCTGACGTCGTCCCTGGCGTCTCCCTTTGGCTACGCGGCGCTCGGCCACATCGACTACATCACGTACACCCTGGCAAAGTCCTGCAAGCTGCTGCCGGTCATGTTCCTGCACGTCACCATCTTCCGCCGCCGCTTCCCGCTCTACAAGTATCTCGTCGTGGCGGCCGTGACCGCTGGCGTCGCCGTCTTCACGCTGCACACGGGCAGCCGCCACGGCAAGAAGTCGTCGGCGTCTGGCCATACCGCCTGGGGCCTGCTCCTGTTGGGAATCAACCTGCTCTTTGACGGCCTGACCAACAGCACGCAGGACTACATCTTCGAGGCCTTCCGGCCCTTCTCCGGCCCCCAGATGATGTGCGCCAACAACCTAATGCAGACGGTCGTGACGGGTGTCTACCTGCTGGTCGTCAACCCGTGGCTGGTGCACTCGGGCGTCGGCGCCTGGCTCGGCGCCGGGGATGAGTCCGCCGCCGCCAGCGGAGGCGAGCTGGCCGCCGCCATGGCGTTTCTGCAGCGTCACCCGTCTGTCTGGCGCGACGTCCTGGGCTTTGCTGCCTGCGGTGCTATCGGACAAATCTTCATCTGTATGTTCTCCCCTTCTGTCCTACTACTATCTGTCTATCTGCTCCCCTATTCTAATATCTGCCACCAGTCTACGCCCTCGCGACCTTCTCCTCTGTCTTCCTCGTCACCGTCACAGTAACCCGCAAGATGTGCACAATGATCCTCTCCGTAGTGGCGTTTGGCCATCGGCTGTCGCACATGCAGTGGCTCGGCGTGGCGCTAGTATTTAGCGGCATCGGCGTGGAGGCGCAGATTGCACGTGCAGAAAAGCTGAAGAAGCAGGCCCAGAAAGCGGCCAAGGCGCAGTAGGTAGAAAAAGACTCGGGGACAAAGGACCACCTCTCGGGCTTTGTCGAATGGCCGGAGAGGCATGAATCGATCACAGGACTATGCGATTTCACATAGGCGCTTAGAAATACAGACGAATACAGACAGGAGAGTATAGATTTTATAAAAGAGCATCTATGTTGCTAAGCTTTGCACTTCTTGCACGTGAGATCCATTAGGGCTGGAGAATATACAAAAGAGAGAATTATACATTTCGATTGACTTTGTTTCGGCGACATCGGCTCTCGGATGCCGCCCCTGGATAGAATAGCTTTTCCGAGTACAGTGTGGAAGCCCATTCTCTGACTTATCAAAGGGCACACAAGGCTCTGCACCGTGATGTCTCAAGAATCAAAACAGTGCATCCAAAAATGTGCACAGTAAGAGTAAAAGAAAACGTATGCAGAACAGAAGAAGTATGAAGTAAGGAAGAACAGTCCCGGCTCGTTGCCACCCACCCAACCTCCTTGAGAAATGAGGCCTAATACCGCCACTCCAATGCCTTTTTAAGACAAAATATCAAAGGCACAGTGATTTTAATCATATGTAGCCTGGCCTAGCCTAGCCCTAGGATGAGAAAATAAAGTGTCTCGTCGCGCCTGCTTCTGTGCCCTTCTGTCTCCTTTTCTTCGGCCTTGTAGATGAGGGAGAGAGACATCAATGCCAGAGAAGATGAAATGTATGAGAGAAAGGACAAATGAAAAAAAATATTTAAAATGACAAAAAAACTCCAGGTGCTAGCCCAACCGAAGACGGCGTTAGATGCTTTGGTGTGTGGTAAGCGGTAAATTGAAGACAGAAGGAAATCGCTTAATCACATGTAGTGACAGTAGTTTCAACGCTCTCGCGGCCGCTCGTCGTGAGAAATAGAGAATAAATTGGCGTTCGCATGTCGGCTGACTAATCTTATCGACAGCTGTTGTACACGGAGAACCTGATAGGCGTCATGGCTGCACGCTATGCACGTCCCGCCAAGGGAAGGTGAATGAATATAAAGGGTAGGGTTCGATGCGCCAGGCACTCCCTCCCCCTTCTCCCCTGCCCCATCGCACACTCATATTAGGTCATCGATCGACCTGACGATAGGCATTTCGCCCTTAGTTGGGGGGCTGCGTGGATCGGTCACCTGTGTAGGCCGGCCGAAAGGGATGAACGGGTCGCGCGGAAACATAACCTCGCGGGGTGAGAAGAGTTCGTCACCAGGGGTCGGCGGCACCTCGGCAAACCGCAGGCCTGTCATCTCAGCAAACGGCTCGTGCAGCGGGTTATTGGTCATCGTCTCAGCGCGCGGCGACATCAGCGCGTCTTCCACAGGAAACTGAGGCAGCACCGGGACAGCCTTTTCGCTGCCCGACTGGTGGGCGGGCTCGACTGGCCCGACTGGCCGATGTTCTTTGGCACTGGGGGCCGCAAACGACGACGGCGGGCTGAACAGCATGTCATCCAGACCACGGCTCTTGCCGAATCCTGCCGGCGGAAGACCAGGGCTGAACAGCGAGAATTCAGACAGAGACAGCGGGTTTGGTTTGCTGAATATGATGTTCTTGTGCTCATTGCTGCTGCTGCTGTCGCTGCTGCCGCTACCGCTGCCGCTACCGCTGCTGCTGATGATGCTAGTGTCGATTGCAGGAAACTTGCCAAACCGATGGGCTGCAAAGCCAGGAGACGGTGGCGGTCTCATACTGGACCCCGGAGCTGGCAGCAGCCCAAACCCTAAGCTGGGAGGGGCCCGGGCTTTGCGAGTTGGCGGTCTCGTGAGGGTCGGGACCGCAGCGGGGGGGGCGGACGCCATCAAAGACGGGCCTGAAGCCTCGGTCGGAGGTGAAGATGGCGTGAAAGACAGAGCGAAAGGAGTAGCGAAAGTCGAGCCAAATGATGGGGCGATGGCTGGACCAGCTGTTGGAGCAACTTTTGGAGCAATAGTTGGAGCGATACCAGGGAATCGACCAAACCGATGCCGGTCGTTCTCGTCTTCCTTTTCGGACCAGCTGAAGCTGGACGGCGCAGAGGAGGGGCCCAGACCAATGGCCTCTCGGCTGTTGGGAGTCGAGTTCCCCCGTGGCCGCATGGGGCTCCGTCCCGGACTCAAGAACGACGAGGTGCCAGCACTGCGCTCCTCGGCTGGCAGCGGCGCCGACAGCGGCTCCTTGGGGGCGACTTCGATTGCGTCTACCGAGAGCGCAGCCCGGTGCCGTGTTGGGCTCCGGCCAGATCGAGGCCGCAGAGATGAGCTTGGCGTCATCCGCTTCTTGTAGATCTCTTTCTGGAAATCCTGCAAGCAGTACATGAGCCGCATGTTGGGGCTGATCCACTTGCTCTTGGACTGGGCCGCATAGTAGGCGTCATTGACGCTCAGCTCCGGGTTTTGGTAGATGCCATATGCGATGATCAGACTGGCGGACCGGCTAGCGCCCTGCTGACAGTGAATCAGCACCTTCTTTCCGACCCGCGTCTTGCTCTCGATCATTTCGCAAAGTCTCATCAGATCCGCCCCAATGTCTGTGTTATGATCCCACGGGATGTGGATATACTCAGGCTCTTCAAGCCGCTGGTGTGCCTTTGGTGTTGTTGGCGTGCTCTCATCGTAGGCGGGTGCTGGTTCTGGCGGTATTAGCGTCAATGCCGGTGGCGCCGCAGAAAATGCAGACCGGAATGACGTCTCTGCCGGCTCCGTCGCAGCCGGCTCTTCCCGCTGCATACCACTTAGTGTAGACCCGTGCACAGGTAGCTGTTCTGGTTCCGCCTCTGGTTCCACGATTGGTTCCAGCTTCGATACGGGGACCCTTGCATGTAGCTGTTGCTGCTCTTGTTGGGCAGTTGGCTTGTTGACCTTCTTTGCCGCCCCAACTTTGAAAGGGTTGCGGACTTCTCTGGCCACGTTAATGACGACGTCAAATCGCGAGGCCTCTTCTGCAGTGGGTTCTAAGTAGAGGAAAACATTGTCGCCGTAAATGGCAATGGGGCCGTCCGGATAGCCGGGCGTCTTCTGGTCCTCGTTGTTCTCCTGCTCGTGGTACGGCTCGAATTCGTACGCAGCGCGGTTCGCAATCTGCGTTTTTATTGGCGAGTCCTGCTCCAAGATGGTCGAGTCATAACCAGCGGATCCACCTGGACGGCTGGGCCGCAAGAACTCGGATAGACCTGACTCGTTGCGCTCGAGCACGGTCGGGATGGTCATGCCGCCCACCGGCCCAAAGGTTGCGGACTTGATAAACGAGAGCATGTGCGGCGACGATGTGGAGTGTTTCAACGCACGCCGCTGGAGAATCGGCGGCATCGCTACTGAGGGCGATTGGGGGATTTCAAGCGTCGTGGATTTGACAAGGTCGTTGGTGCTCGTCTTCAAGCTCAGCTGGCTCGGTTTCCGCTTCATGGCGGGTATCTGTGGTTTTATAAATGAGGGCGACGAGGGTTCCGAGAGCACCGACGACGAGAGGGTAGGAGACATAAATGGAGGCTGGATGGACAGGCCCTTCATATTTCGACGACGGGGCGACGGCGACGTTACCGGGCGTTCCTGGATACGAATAGCATCGTTCATAGCGAGCGACGAGATTCCAGGCAGTCCACCGAATGCTGGGCCAGAATATGAGGCGAGAGGAAGGAGGTTCACCGGAGAGTCGGGCGAGGACGACGGCGATGGGTCAGAGAGCGACGAGGAGTCTGTGCAGGACATGGTCGTGGTCGGAGACGAGTCTGCAGACCCGGACATTTGTGTCGACGTGCTGTCGTGGTAGCGATGCGATGGGTCGCAGGGGATTGAGGGGGGCGCAGCGACGCCTGTGGACGACTGCTGCAAGGGGGATGGTTGCTGCTGACTCGCGTGGCTGGCCAACTTGCCGTCAAAACTGGCGCCAGCAAGGCCTATAGTTTTTGGGTCGACAACGGTGACGGAGGTTTGGTCATCCATAGCCTCGCTGCCGAGGTCAAAAACGGACATAAAGGACGGTATCTGGTCCTCGTACATTCGTCGTGCGGCGGCAGAAGGCATCGTGTAGACAAGAGGAGGTCCTGCAGACTGGCAGCGGACTGGCAGCAGATTTGCACCGTCAAGAGGATTGCGGTATAGGACGTCTAGTGTCGTGACTTGAGTAGCTGCTGTGGATGTTTGCCTCGTCCGGCTCTGCTGTCGCGTCGCTGCCGAGTGAGACTCGAGCGGCTGGGACTGGATTGGAATGCAATATTGCGAAAGAGAAGGAGAGGCGTGGAGAGGCGTGAAAATGCGTGAAAATGCGAGCAATCTATACGGCGCTGCCGAAGAAGGGATAATGTCGCAGATTTAGTAGAAACAGAACCGACGACAGTCTCGGCCGGTTTATTATGTACAGGTGAAGACGGCTGCCAAGGGCGACAACACAAGAAGAAAAGAAAAGGGAGGAGCGAAGAAGAGAGAACAGCGAGCGTCCTTGTCGACCAGTCAACACATTGTCGGATATTGAGTTCGTAACCGCCAGACAGGCGCCGCGGAGATGATGAGGGTGACGAGTGCCGAAAGAGGCAGGGCGTGAGAGAAGGGAGAAAGGAATATACTATGTAGTAGTGTCGAGCAAGACGACAATTTCTGCTCTGCGACTGAGCTGCGGTATAGAGTTAGAACAGAGAAATAAAAAGAGAATGCAAGACGAATAAGATGGTGTGAGTACGGAGTAGGGAAGGGAAGTGAAGGGGAAAAGGGAAAAAAACACTAGGCTTTTGGCGATTGTGGAAGAAAAGACGGGCTTGGGGAAGACAAGGGAGGAGGGGAGGGAACACGGAGAGACTGTGCGGCAAGCGGATACTCCTCCGTCCAGCGACAGGAAAGAGAGAAAGACGGACAGGGGCTTGGGTGGGAATGGAAAGGGAATATGGGTGATTGGAGGGTCTAGACATGTGTGGGGAGTGTGCGATCTGACAGTGGCTGTTGGTCGTTGAAGAATGGGTACAGGAGAGAGAGAGTGAGGTACTCGTACTATGTAATGTAGAGAATGCGAGAGGAGAGCAGAGGAAAGACGGACCAGTGGCTAAGTTTTGGCAATGGCAGAGAAAGCACGAGACAAATGAGGCTCGAGATAGTTGAGTTAAGAGGCAAACGATACGAGCAGAACAGAGCAAAGAAGAGACGCTGAGGTTGACGTTGAGGTTTGGCCGAGGTCCCGGTCGAGGTCGAGGAAGGAGGAGCGAGAGAGAAGAAGAGAAACAACTCACATCCCAGGGCGCTTCGCTCAGAGGTGGGAAAGGGACCCGCATAAGACAACAAAGAAGCAGATGGGGGGGGTGGAGGGTGGAAGCTTTGGAGTGTGGTTTGCGAAACAGGCAAAAGAGAAAAAAGCGGGCCGAACGTGGGAAGTGGAAGGCTTTCTCTTTCTTTTTCTGATTTTGCTCCTTGCGGGAGTCACAGCACCAAGATGGCCGGTTTAGTGCTTCATGCCCCACTATGGGTCCGGGTCTGGCCAATGATACAGTAGCGAAGGTGCGTCTGGGACACAGAGACCCCTGGCTGCGACCAATCAGCGGGTAGCGCTTTGATGGAGCGGCGTTTCGACTCGTTCTGGCGCCTACTAAAAATAGAATGCACAGCCAATGGGAGCAGGTGGTCCTGCGACTTGACGATTTAGAATCTCTGCCTGCCCCGGCACCCTAAAGTGGAAGGGTGGGCAGCCAGGAGTGGGTAGCCAGGAGTTATAGCGGGCCTCCAGTCCGCCGCACCGGTTTGCCTCCCTCCACTTAGCCTCAGCAGCAAACGTACGCATATACGAGGACGAGTACGGAGCAAGGAGAATGCTAGCAGCATGTATCTTGGGTCAGCACATATCATTATCTGTATTGCACGCATGCGAATACTCGTATGGCTCAGCTGCAGTTGTACAAGCTGCGTTGCAATACATATCTTACATAGTGGTATCCATCTATCTGTGACGTAGAGGCATTTGACCTGCGATTCTCCGTATTCGTATCTTACTCGTACATAATAAGACTCGTAAACACTGCCACCTCAGCAAACTACTACTATGTACGGAGTACTCGTATGTACGAGTGCGTCACCACGACAGTTTCCTTGGCTGCGACCCCTGGGTATCAGCTTTTCTTGCGCCTCTCTGGCTGCGGCAGGCCTGACGGAAGCGAACAGGCGCTCATGTGGGCACGTCGCAACTAAAATACACACAGTAGCAACTTCGCAATAGGTTGTGCGTCATTAGTGTCCTCCATTGAAGGAACCACCATCGCCCGACGCCTTTGACCTCTGACGCCGGCCTCCTTTGCCCCCTTCCTCTCTCCCCCTTCCAGCTGGCCACAGCGTCTGAGAGGATGTCGCAGGATCTCGTCCCATCCTGATTGCCGCGTCTTGCTCGCCTAACGAGGGGGCTGATACTCCTGTTATGCTTGTTTGCCTGGGCGGGCATGTACCTACATACTACTCCGTATGTACGATGTACGAGTACTATGTATCTTGGTATATGATTTCCATCTGGTCTTTTTTTGGGGCCTTGCGCGCGTTTGCAGCATGACAGGGAAGCTCACGAGCCCACGGACCCCCCTCTAGATTTGGTGTCATATTGTCCTGACATATTGACGAGGTGTGATCCCTCGGAGTTCATGGGCCGGTGCACACTGCGCTTGGCAGTCTCCAAGGAAACAGGAAACGGCCAAGCGACAAGCCCTATCAAAATAGGCTAACAGGTGGGAGCTCCCGTCCCACCCATCACAGGTTTCGTTTATTTTGCGCAGGGCAAGGCCGTCTTGCCTCTAATATGAGTGTACCCGTACTCGTATTCTCAGGACATGCAGCCTAGGTTCCGGGCTCAGTCTGCCTTGACTGCGTTTGTCTTGCCCAAGTGTCGCCAGGCCCCTAGAAGCACGCAGTGGCAAAGATCACCTAAAATAGCATCGGGGGCCCAAAATATGGCACATGAAAGGACTCTATAGTAGCTGCGCAAAAGCGGACTGGAATTGAAGGCGTCAGAGGAGGCCGGTCCATCTTACAGGGCAATTTTTATTTTTATTTTCGAAAATGTCGTGCACAAACTTGTGCTCGCGCTCCGTAGTAGCTCGTTTAAAACAAGGCCAACATTTCCCCTGGCCGAAATCTGAAACGCCTCCAATTTGGCCACCCCCAGGAACTGCATCAGCCTACTGCATATTTCCTTACATAGTACTCTTTGGCTTGTACATAGTATTGAAATATGAGACCCACAGAACGAACTTAGCTAGCGCTCCCGTCTCGACGAAAGTTGTGCGCATATCTTTATCCCCGTCTGCTCCGATTTAAATTATTTTCAGCGTCAGTGCACACGTATTCTCCTACTATCTCATTTCGTCGCGGTCCGCAACACAACCGCGTCGCGTCTGGCAACGCTGCATTACGGACTCCTTGACCAGTGGCTGCCTCGTATTTTTATATTGAGCTGTGATGTGAGCACGTGCAAAAGGGAAGGGTCCCCTTGTCAAGAATAAGGGTAAGCATGGGTAACGCGCTTGAAGTCGCGTCGTTGTTCGTGACTTTCCTCCCTCTAAGATGTAATAAAGCTCTTGGCAGCCGAAAAATGTGTGCTGTTGAGACTGGGGCTACCAGGCGCGTTTACTGCACAAACTGGGATGAGTATGCATGTAAGATACATACTACTATGTACCACGAGTAGTAGCGAGATTGGGAAATGAGATGTGGAAATACGGGAACAGGTGCGTACTCGTATACTTGGATATATTGTATTATTTCCATTTCACTTTCACTTCCAGTTTCTCTTCAGGCCGAATATGGTGAGGGACGGCAAACAGGAGACAGAATGCCTACTGTGAGGCTGTTTGGTTTATCTGCGAGTACTCGTATACAGAGCATAATAAAAAGCACAAGTACAAGTATAAGTTGATGCGCACTCTTTCGTTGAGGATCGTGGGTACTGCTATAAGAAAGGTTGCGAGGACTTCTCTTTCAACCCCTGTCTGCTCCCTAGCAACGGAAGATGGTTTTCTTCTGTGCGGAAATTTGTGTGTTTACCTGAATCCTCTCATCGGATTTTCCTGTTTCGTTTCTATAAAAAATTCTCACAGTGAAGCTCGAGCATTCTTCACACACAGTTTCTGTGTCTTCTGCGGCTTGACTGCCACGCTCTGACGGCAAAGCTTCAAGATGGGTATCCTACACAGTGGCATCCTGCTCGTACGTCGTACAAATAACACTACATACACGCATATAAGATACATGCATGGTACAGGCATCGTATACATGGTATTCATGTACAGTACTCGTAAGTCGTCACCACAAGTGCTGTACGACGATCAAACATCATGATTGCCATGGGTTCGATGAAACGCAAACCGCTGGGCACTCCCCGTGATGGCTGTTTGTTGCCATGGCAAACGCAAGCTATCTTACCATACGCTCAACGCCATCTTGGTCGCTCTCGGTGGATTCTACTCGTGCAAATAACGTGCTCTCCCTCCATATGCACCCTAGACGACCTTGACGTCCTCATTACAGTGAAACGTGGCTTTTGGGAAAACAGGCACGAGTCGTGCCATGTGCTTTGACAGAGTATCCACGAGGGCTTAATCTTTGATAAAGCTCACGCATGCTACATACTCCGTACATGCACATATTTTCCTCCTATGTGGTGAAAGCTCACTGCTACATGACTACTCTGCTCTTACTACTAAAAGTGCCTCCTGGCCTAGCTGCCGGCGTGGCCAGCTCGCGCGTCACTTCCCGAGAAGCGGATGCCACATCAACTATCCGTGAAGTAGCAACCCGTCCACTACCAGATTGCACGGGAGCAGTTCACTCGGTCGTGTATCGTAATATATACGAATCAACGCGCTGGCGCTCGCAATATGTCTTCGACATACTCGTAGCATCCCATTCCCGCGCTGAGATCGGACTCCACTACTGCGGTAACCGAGATGGAGTTTCCGAGTGCTCGAACCTATTCGTAATAGTAGCATCTTACATGTAATCCGCATAAGTAGCGCAAGCGGACCGACAACTTGCATCGAGACGAGCGAGAAGACGTGCTACATACGTAGTAGCAGTATGTAGCCCATCATAGTGCGAGTATGCGAGATATCTTCATTCTGGTCAGGCCTTGTCCGGCCTTGTCTGGCGATGTAATATACTCCGTACGGAGTAATAAAACCGACGCAGAATCTTGCATTTGGCCGTGTAGGAGAAAACCCTGCACACACACAGTCATGTTTGTGCTGTAGACGAGCATCTTACGAGTGTTTGCTTTCTGCGGCCTAAGCCCTGTAAAAATTATCCCCCTTTATTGTTTGAGGACCATAATTCAGGGCCCATGCCTGCATATCGAAATATTTGTGGTGGAGTATCCCATGATCACCACGTCGCAGGGCTTGACGAGCGGAGTGTTTTTTTTTTCTCTCTCGGCCTTTCTAGTTGGCAAGATATTCAGACTCATCACATACTGATATGCGCTCTCTAGGTATTGTTTACCAAGTGGCTTCCTATACGGGTCTCTTCAGGGTCGCTCGTTTACCAGCCTCCTCGGCCGAAGAATCAAAAGTGTGGCTAGGGTTACAGACGATCAGAGAGAAGACGGGAAGATGGTACAATCAGAGAGATGGACTTGTCTCCGAAGCCGTGCGCACGAGCCGCAGCCCCTTATTTGTGCGCGTCCCAGCCACCTACATTCTCTGCATCTACAAGCAGAAGCAAACTTCATCCAGCAGATGCACCTAGGTATCAGAACGCTGTGCGACCTGTCAATGATGCCGTACCGCTACCCCTTACTCATTAGAAGCGCAATGGCGGCGGGTGGGCAGTGAGATGGAGAAATAAATAGTGGAAATAAAGTGAGAATAAAAAGCAATAAAGCCTGCAGCGGTGAAGAAGTTCCTTTTTTTTTCTTGCCACTAATAGCTTAAATATATGGCAGCTGTTATACGCCACAGAAAGATAAAACAAAGCACATTAAAAATAACTCCAAACAAGACAGTTGTCCGTGTATTTCCCGTACTTTAAAGACGTCTTGCAAATAACCAGCCCGCAGGTATGCAGGGAACGGATAGTGGAGGACCCTAGAACTGTACGTCGTACGGAGTACGTCACACTGAGAACGGTGCTGTAAGAAACGGTGCAGCAGAGCCAGATGGCACTATCTGCTAGTGTGCAGACACCCCTGTGCTGTGCCCTTTTTTTTCTCTCTTTCTCGCTTGACGGGCCAACCCCCAGTGCTTGGGGCAGGTCCTTCGATCTTTTGATCGGGTCGTTGATCAGGTGAGTCCTTTAATCAGGCTCTGCGAGGGAGGTTCGAGAAACGGACTGGTTGACTCCCTGCATAGCTAGCTGCGTCGAATATCGCATGCCGAACCAACCAAACCGAGTCCACGACGTGTGCAGAGGAAAAAGACTGCAGAGTGGACGGAATGTGCGCACATGGTACCGCGTGCATGATGCTACGCTATGTGTCCTAATTGTAGTCGTCTTCCGTGTCTTTCTCTCCCTTGCTGAAGCTCAAGACCCTCGGGCCTCTCCCTCTCATGTCTGTCATGACTCTCGTCGCTCTCATGCCTCTCGAGCCTCTCGAGCCCTCTCGGTCCGCCTAATCCACCACCACAACCCACCAAACTGCCACTCTCCCCTTTCCTCTTGGTGGACCCCCGTGATAAAAACACTGTACGTGTAATATGGAGTATGCGCGGTGACTGACAGCTCGCCGGCCACCCCTCACATGTGAATGTGCGCTGCAGTCGTCCTTCTTCCGCATTAACCTGGCCCGAGAGGCTGCTGCTCTCACCGTAAATTTTGTCCGTCTGCTCCTGTAGTCTTGATGTTCCTTTCCGTTCTTTCGTTATTCTGCCCTCTGCGTACTTCCTGGCTGGGACCACCCGCGAGCCCCATGCGCCGTCTCCCAGATCGTCCTCCCCCTCCTGAGCCCTGACCTTGACCTTGACCTTGACCTAAATTGCCTGTTTTTTCCTAGCGCGCCAGGCCAACCTCAGAAGAGAAGGGTCGGGAATCCACACAGAACCCACACAGAGCCCAACTCGGCCCTTGACGCGCTGCTTTTCTTTTTGCGGCCCAGTTGCTCCGTGCAAACTCCTCCTATTCAACGGTCGCGACCAACGAGTATTTTGTCACTGGGCTGGCTTCAACCAGGCGAGCCAGGCGAGCTCTTGTTCTTCTTCTCTCCCTCCCTTATTCTTAATATCTTTCCTCTCGTTCGATGGGCCCTTTCTTGTGTCCTAGGAGCACAACCATATTCTGTAAGCTGAGGCGAACCGGCATCGCCAGATAACGGTCTGCAAGGGGGCGGGCGAAAAGAAGCATAATAAGCGGGAGACAGACAATTCCGCGACGGAAGCAAGGACGAATACCCACTGAAAACAGAGGCATATCTTAGACACACGAAAAGGTTAAAATATACGCTCGAGGACGACGAAGAAAACACCTGAACCGACTACCCATCTGAACGGCGCGAGGTCCGGCGAGTGGTTCCAGAAACAGAAGGCGCGACGGGGACGCAATAGATATACATAGGGGGCAGGAAAGCGAGCGAGGAAGGAGCGAGTGGGAACAATGGCTTCCGTCGCCAACGCCGGCCATTTTCTCGCTGCCAACACAGTCACTCCCCCACCACCAGCGGCAGCAATAGCCGGAATAGCTTCACCAGCTGCCACAACATCTCCAGCCAGCACGCGCTCAGCACGGGGTTCCCAACCGCCAGACGCCCTTGTGCGCAACGATGGGCCACTAGCTTCACCCGCATCACCGATCTCACCACAGCTGCAATATCAGCCTTCAGATCCTCTCCAAGAACACCAGACACAGCAGCAGACAAAACAGTCACATCCGCTGCACACCCACCGGCAGAACCACAACTCGTCCAAGCTGCCGGCCTTTCGCTTTGCAGACCTGAAAAAGGACTCGCTGGTGCTGCCGTCGCGGCCGCAGCACATTCCTCCATCGCCCGTCTCGCCGGAGCCGCCCAAAGCGGGCCAGATCTCGTCTAACTCTGCGCTCCAGCAGCTGGAGCAGCAGCTGGTGCAGCAGCAGATACTTGTAGTGGATTCTGTGCAGGGGGACCTTCAGCAACAGCAGCAACAGCAGCACAACCATTACCAACACCAACAGCACCCGGCACCCCCTACTCCTCCCACTACAACGGACGCTAATTTCGCCCCCCCCACTACCACACTGCGCTGTAATAGCGCTGGGAACGTGCACAACAACACTGTTTCGGGTACCCGCAGCGACTTTCCCCTTTCACCCACATCTGCCTCGGCGACAGGCAATACCCGTCCGAGTCTGCCTGCACGATCCCGTACGTCGACGTTTCAAAACCCGCCGCTGTCCCCGCCGCAATACCAGCAGCAGTCGTTCTCGTCTTCTTTGTCTTCCAGCACAGCTGCCACCGCCTCTTCCATCTCCACAACTATTACCCCAATTACCACCACCACCACGACAACCACTAGCCCTGCTGAAAGTGCCAACAACACCACTACCAACACCACCACCAACAACACAACCAATACCATCTCGACAACACCCACGGCCACACCCGAGGACATCGCTCTCAAACGACCTGCGTCATTTCCAAATTCTCCACCCACAGTTGTCGTATCCCCCGTTTATACCACGCCTCTCACTCTCTCCTCCGGCCCAGCGACAGTCAGACTACAACGCACTCTCACCGATCCCATCCCGTCCAAATCGGCATCGGCATCGTCGCAGCTGCCGGCATCTTCGTTGGGCACCGCAAAAGCCCAGTCACAACACCGTCGGGCTCCCGCCTCCTTCAGCTCCAACGGCCTTGAGACCTCACGCGGCCCACCCAGCGCCTTCACCGCCAAGCGTATCCAGGCGGTGAACGTCCAGGCCGCCGCTGCCCACGCTGCTGCCGCCCAAAGCAATCGGAATAGCGGTTCTGTGCCCTTGCAGCCTGCATCGTCGGCTTCGCCATCTCCATCGCCGTCGCCGTCTCCGTCTCCTGCCTCTGCGCCAGAGGCTGCCGCCGCCACGGAGTGGGCCAAGAGCCAGCGCGAATCGGCCCTGCCAACGGCCGCATCTCAGCAACCGCAGGAACCGTCTCTGTCACAACAACAGTCAGCTGATGACAAGCGGAAGCCGACCTCCCGACCTCCCGTCTCCTTCCGACCTCCCCGATACGACGGCTCTGCTTCACGAGGCGCCATCCCACCCATCCGGTCTTTCCGCTCGTCTGGCTCGCGAAGGAGCCTGGGCCAGGAAATGAATTTCCGCCCTTCCGGGGAGCTCGACGACACCGACTTCGCCGACGCCAGCGCGTTGAACCCGGCCCAGCACGACCGCGCTTTACGTGCCCTTGAAGGACGGGCCGACGACGAGGCAGCCCAGAGAGCGCCACACCACTCTACAAGAACTACACCGCCTGACACAGACAACGAAAACACTGCAGACATATTCATGCGTATCGCAAGTGAAGATACGAGGAACCGGTCCTCCGAGGAGGATCGGCCCTCTGGCAATCACAGCGTGGAAGTGAGTAAACCACCCCCCTCTCCATTCTGGTCCGTGTTCCCGTTCTCTTCCCACGTTGTTTGTCTTTCCCTTGCCAGGGTCCCCCTTCTTGTCATATTTTGTTTCACATACGTATTCGTGTCTCGGAGGCGCAGACAATCCATCGGAGAAAACGAAAAATTTGACACGCGAAAACTTTTTTCTTTTCTTTTGGGAGGTCAAAAATACACACTCTTCTGGAGTTGCATGGCGTGACCTTTCGGTTTTAATTTAGGTATTAACATGCTTTCTTGTACAGGCACGTGCAACTCACACATCCTCACAACGCCGCCCTTTTTCCGCTGCTGTTCCTTCCCATCAGCCAGCCTCTCCACCTCAGGTAGCTCGCCGTCTCTCTGATCAGCGGGAAACAACTCGCTCGCGGCGAGCCGCCGACGAGCATGCCTCCCAGTCCCATACCTTTTCTCGGGACCTCACCCAACGTGCTCTCACAGGCGATCGGCCGGCGTCAGGTCGGGCTAGTATGGCCCAGAGGCCCGAACCCATCCGAACAGCTCGAACAGTAGTGTCGGCAGCACGGCCGTCTCCAAGCACGCCGCGAGCATCTGCATTTTTCGAAACCGCATCCGAAGTAGGCACAAGCTACGCGAGACGACGGCCGTCGACCGACAATAGCAGCACTATTCTTCCTGCGCGCACATCCTCGATCAAACCATCTCATACCTTTGCGCGAACATACAACTCATCGCCACTAGCCCCAAGGCATGCAGCAGCAGAACCCCAACCTCATCGACAGGATTCGCATGAGCCCGGCCATGGAGCGGTCGAGGGCACAGAGTCCTCGGGATCGACAGCTGCGCCGTCGACCGTCTGGGACGAGCTGGACGATCTTAAATCGCGCATGCGCCGTCTGGAGCTGTCGGGCAAAATTCCGCCCACCTCAGGTGCTGCAATGTCTCGGGTGTCCGATGACCGGCCGCGCACGGCCACGACCAATGCGACTACAATGTCTGGCTCGCCCAAACGCGGGGCCAATAACAACAACGTTCAAGCGGACGCCCGCAGTACTACATCCTCACAACTACAGCAACAACAACAGCAGCAGCAGCAGCAGCTGCAGCTTCTTTCGTTGCAGCAAAGCTCGCAGCCGTCCCATTCCAATTTGTTGACTGCTCTGCAGAAAGTCAGAGCCCAAACAAGTGAGGACGTATACAGAGCCATGGAAGCAATGGCTACTGAGGCTCTGGCCCTCGCACAAATGGTGGGCGTGTCCGGACAGCCGGGCCCGATATCGAGTGGTGCGAGCACAATTGGAGCCGGCGGCCCAGCAACGGTGACGGACCGGCAGCTTCGACGCAAAGCCGACAGCATATGCCGCAGCCTGACGGAGCTGTGTCTGACTTTGAACGAGGAGGCGGTGCACAAGAAAGCTGCCGTCGCCACGCCAGCTTCGGCAGCTATGACAGCAATGGCAGCTATGACGGCTATGACGGCTCCGACGACAACAGCAGCTGCCCCGTCGATATCCCATATGCAAGCACCCGCACCACGCGAGGAAGCAGAAATTTTTTCGAGTCCCACAATTACGAGCAAAACGTTTTCACCACTGACGATGAGGCGCCCGGCCTTCGAGGCTATCGGCGCAACCACACAGACAAGCCCAAAAGCACTGTCCCGATTGGAGGATCGACGGGAGGACCGACGAGCCTCGTTTATGACGACACCAGCGCTCCCTACCGCTCGGCAGGCCCTTGGCCCTCCTGTTTCAGCAGACAACGCGGGGCGCAGGTCGTCGCTGTTGATCTCGCGGACGCGACGAGCGGTGTCGGAAGAGCCGGAGGATGGGCAGGTTTCGGGGCGCAAGTCGTCTCTCTTACGAACCCGGCGGGCGGGAACTGAAGAACCCGAAGAAGGCCGCAAGTCTTCGCTGCTGTTGCGCACGCGGAGGACCGTGATGATGAGCGTGGAGGACGATGACAATGACGACCCGAGAGTGATGCGGTCACCGACGAGAGTTGTGACCGAAGTGGCAGGACTGCGAGCACAACCGCGAGTGTACCACCAACGTGAATACGTCCAGCAGACACAGGCACTAGCACAGGCGCAAGCACAGGCACAAGCGCAGACACAAGCGCAGACACAAGCGCACTCCGGATCTGTAGCCATGGGGGAAACCAGTCCCCTAGGATCGTCGGCACTGCCGCGACGACGGCTGATTCCATCAAGTCTCAGCTCGCGACTGGTGGCACCGCAACTGACGACAACAACAGCGACACCATCGCAGGCGCAGCCGCTGCTCTCTGGCCGGCGATTCTTGGAACGGTCGGTCACCGAACGAGACACCAGCGGGGCGGCCGCGAGACTCAACGAGGAGCGGACACAGCGACAACTCTCTCTGGGCCAGACGGCGATCGTGAACCGCAGCAGCGTTTCCGCGCGGAGGATGACGCGCGACTCGAGCTTGTCGAATCTGCCTTCGACGGCGTCCCAAGTGGGCGGCTACCGGTGATCATCTGCTTGCACGCTCTATTCCCCACCTTCGATAGCCAATTCTGTTTTTTTTAATCCCTGTATTATATACCTGCATTACGATTCATACGCAGGCGTTTATTTTTTTTATTTTTATTTTTTTCTCTTCCATGTATGTGTATTGTTAATATCGGTGTGGCGGATGCGCTGCATATCATGAAACTATATATCCAAATGACCAATGCACGAATGTATCTTATACTCCCATAGTATCGTATCTCAGCTTGATCTGGTGCGTGTCGACTCTCATGTTGCTTAGCTAGTGTATTCAGGACAAGTAGGCTAGCTCTCCGACAGTCAACAGGGCTGTGAGTCAGCCGGCACCCCGCTATGGGTTAGAGCTGACCCGCTAGTCGAATCCGGCCTGGGCTAGGCTCTGCTCTCTGGCATAAAAAAAGGGCAACCATTGCGAGGCTGAACCAACGGGACCGAAATTATATCGAGGCCGAGGGCACACACACATAAGAACGACACGTTTCTTTATTGATGGGTTCCCTTCCCCCAAATCCGGCGTCACTTCGTACTCTTTCACACACAGTAGCAGCTATAAGGTGCATGACGACGGCGGCCTTTCTGCTGACATCACGAAGCCCAGCTGGCGCTGAAAAGAAGAGGACGCAGATCCGTACGACAGCCAGCATCCGCACAGAGCTCTCCAGCGGCAGAAATTTGAGGAACTTACGACAGCGAAGCAACATGGACGATTTTGACAGTGCAGAAGCCCTATCAGCCCAGTTTCAGGGCCGGCTAGACGGGCTAGGAGGCCGCCAGACGAGGGGGAACAAAGACAGCAACGGCCGGGGCGGCAGCAACAGGCGTCGAGGG
>JRUC01000198.1:0-31331 GCA_000806385.1 Leptographium procerum
CTTCCTTGTTTCTGGCTCGCAAGTGCTTAAGAATGACGAACGGGGCGTAACTGCCAAGCCATGAGTGTGGCGGGGAGGTTTCTCCGATCTGTGTTTTATTTGATCCAGTCCGGTCGATTGCAAATAATACGGGATCCCTCCCTTGAAACATAATCTATCTAAGGGCAAGCGGCGGGAGCTTGCCGACTTTCGACGGCCCATAGCTAGTTTTTGCAGGCATGTGAGTAAGTATTGCCAGTGCCAGGAATAGCCAAGTACAATTGAGCGTGCCACGCTGGGCTTTGGCACATGAAATGATATGTGATATATGTACAATGGAATCAGTTTGGCTGTTATGCAGCTTTCTGTCACTCCCCATTCATGCAGTCGTAGGAATTCGAGTTCTGGCGAAGGACTTTATGTGCTCTCGAGACAGGTGGACAAGCGTCTAAAGGCTGTTATCGGCCCAAGCTGTCCATCTGACTCAGGAACACCCAAAGTGCTTCGTCAGGACACGGTTGATGGGCGGCGCCCGGTGCACGTCCCAGCGGCTGATCTTGCGGGCCTCGCTGTCGCCGTAGATTTTATACGAGTTGTTCTCCAGTGGCGCCGGCATCTTCCAGGCCAGACGCTCGTCGGCACTGCGCAACCAGAGCCGCAGAATGTGGCGAGTGCCGCGGAAAACGGCCTTCTTGGACATCTCCGAGTTGTCGTGCGCAGGAAGGTGCGGCTCGTCAGACCCTCGGAGCGCCTCACCCGAGATGTCATCGCCCGAGACATAGTCATTAGAGATGCTGCCGCTAGAGACGCTGCCGCTGGAGATGCTGCTGTCCTCCTCCGATGACGATGAGAAGGAACGTAGCAGTAGCGGCTCCGAGGAAAAGGGACAAGACTCGCCCATGGTCAAGGAGGAACAAGAGCAGTTCTCGCCTACGTCGGCGAAGCCGTTGCGCGCATGGAACAGCGCTACGTTGTTCACGATCTCTATGTCGCCCGGCTGCAGCTTGAGCACGAGTTGGTTCTTGACTGCGCTGTAGTGTACGGCATCAATGGCCTCGGCCTGCTCCTCTGTCATGGCCGGCACGTCTGGATGGTGAGGAGAGAAGGGGGCTCCTGTCAGTGGCCGCCGCGAGTACAGGAAGCCGGGGCCGTGCGTTTCAAAGTTGTAGAGCAGAGGCCGTTTGAACCAGCTGCCACTTGCCTTGTCAAATCTGTGAAGTGGGTTTAGAGAATTGGTCAAATGTCAAATGTGAAGTGTTTTCAGTCTTTCGGTAGGAGTCATCGAACAGGATCAAACAACGTACTCGTCGTGGATCCAGTTGTCGTCGGCCAGCACATGGATCAGATCAGGCCGCATGGCCGCAAGCTCATTGTAGATCGTCGCCGAAGATGCAAGAAGGCTTTCGCCTCCGTTGGCGGCCACGTCGAGCACATACATGGCCAAGATGTCGCACATGTCTGTATGGAAAGGCTGGGTGGTTGAATATGTCAGCAATGGAAATCGGCAACTCGTGCAAAACATTCAACAACGTCTCGTCCACCGGATCTCACCTGAGCCCGGCTAGTGTAGGGAGATGGCCGATAAGAGGCATCGGGCATGTCTTTCTCGATGTCCTTGATGTGGACAACCATCCGGCCGTCGTAGTCTTGGCAGCCGCGGACTTCAGCAATGTAGCTGGTGAGGCCAAGGTAGACCAGCAGATTATCCGGCGGGGAGAAGTCGGTCGGGTCCAGGCCACGGATCAAGTTGAAGCCGCTGCCAAGGTGGATGTTCTCGGCAATGCTGTGCAGCCTCTTTGCGAGCTTTGGCAGAGGGAACGTGTCCCTGGAGACAGCATCCGGCCCGTTGTCAACGTCTAGGCCTGCAGATGGATGAGGAATTTGGAGGAAGTCGGATGATTAGCACTGTCTCGCATTCGGAAACTTCCTGAGAGACAGGGAAGAAAAAAGTACCCTTAAAATGTGCTAGAGCGGCCTTGATCTCTCTAACATCGGCCACGGAGAGACGAACGATGCACCTTTCTGGGTCGGAATAATCGGTCCCAGTCCAGGCCCGCGAAGAGTCGATGCGAGTAGGAAAGCCTTCGGGCAGCGTGCTTGGTCGGTTGGGATGAAGGCTAGCCAACCGAGCCACGCGGGCTTCGTATGTCTGGTAGTCGGGATACCACTGGATTTGCGGCCGCTTGATGGTGGCAGTGGTGTCAGACCTCATGGGGATAGGCTTGGGCGGCCCGATCAGAGAGGCAGCGGGCAGTTCTGGGCCATAGACTCCCACGGGCCCATCGATGCTGTCGGCGTCGTCCCGGAGGTAGGCTCTGTGCATGTTGAGGTTTTTCGCGACGTATTGCAGCTACAGGACATGTCATCGCAGCCGGTAGCGATTTGGGGCATTGCTTTATACCATCTGCGAGAGCTATTCCTAGAGCCGCATTTGCGCGAACAGGTTCGCTATGGCTGCGATTTCTATGCGAACCCACAGAAAACGTATTCGGCTTCATGTTTGCTCTGACTCCTCATTATTCACTTCACATGGCATGTTGTCACGCCACGTGCTTCGGTCGGTTTGCTTAGTATAGGGTGCCTCGCCATGCCTGCTGTGGTGTTAAAATAACGATTTCTATTATGCTAAGGTACGCCTAGTGACAACTAAGGCTGCGGATGCCTTGATGCCTCGACACCTTGTTGCCTTGTTGCCCTGTTGCCTTGTTGCCCTGTCGCCCTGTCACCCTGTTACTGCCAAAACCGCATGTTGCAAACACATAATATCCTACCTAGGCAACCCGGTAGACGCGTTCAACTTTTTTGTTTTATTTTTATTTTTAGTTCAGGCTCACCGGAGCATCTGCCGAATAACAGGGCTTTACAGCGTAATTAGGGGTACTACTTGAAACAGTCCTGTGCGGGGGGATATGAAGGTAGCGAAGGGCAAACAAGGCAACGGGGAGCAAACAAGCAATGATGGGGGAAACGGGGTGTGAGTTGGCAAGGGTACCGTGCGAGCGGACCAACTGTGCGGACCGATTCATTGGTTTGCGCGTAACCTGAGACGAGATTCTTCGTTTCCCCTCCAAGGGAACGGATTTGGCCACCCACCTATTTGTTACCTGGCATCCCAACCCCCCCGGGAGAACTGAAGTGGTCTCGTCCTCACACCACAGAAGCAACAATAATACCGGTTTCTCCAGAATGAATCTTCATTCAGATCTGATCGCGCAGGTGCCATCCGACTTTCTTGTTTTTCCATCCGTTCTCGACGCACAAAATGATGCGGAGCTGGAAGAAGAGTCTGTGCCTCGGGAGGCACAGACTGCGGCACCAGGGGCGGTGATATCTAGCAGCTCCCAGGAGTCTGCTGTTGCACAGATGGCTTCGCATTTTGACTTATTAGATGCATTTCATCAGTTTGGCCAAGGAGACTTTGATCTGTCTCTGCCGCAAATGCCCTCTGAGGAAAACGTGTCAGATAACACCACTGTCAGTTTGCTGGACGAGATCACATTTACACCTTTCTTCAACGGTATGTATTATTTTCGCGATACAGATGGGGAGACGCAACAGCAAATTACGAACTTTGGACATTTAAATGATTGCGGCCCAGCAACTGTGCCTGGATCACCGGCCAGATTCCTGCCGGGACGGAGACCATCATGTGGCAACTCGCCATCAACATTGCCCACCACAGAGCAGATTCACCTGAAGGAGACGACCCTAAGCCTACCAATCTATCGGACGCTTTCCCAGGAGACCGTGGCAGAGACAGGGCTGCAGGCCTACGTCAACGGATGTGGCCGAGCCATCTTGTCTACTCATCCTGTCAGCATGGGAGCATCACTAGATGGAACGGAAGGACGGTCCTCCAGTGTTGTTGGAGGCGACGGTAGAGAGGCAGCACAGGACGCCGGAGACAAGGCTGAAAGCAATGCGAAAAACAACGCCGAAGAATTGCCTACGGCGAAGAAAAGGCGCATCGACTTGGTCTCCGAGGTATGATATGTACATCTAGCAGAAAGCCATTCGTTCCACTGGCACGGGCTCTACTGACGTACACGATCAGCCTCCAAGGACACTTACGACGTATACCGACGGGGCCCAGATTCAGGGCCTCAAAATGGTCCTCGGAACCTCCAACCGCAAGGCAAAGGCTCTATACACAGAACAGGCCAGACAGATCGTGGCCTCGAGTCGATCGGTGGGCGCGTGCAACCACTGCCGTAAGATCAAGCAACGGGTATGTTTTTCAGACAGGCTGGGCGTCCTTTTATACCAGAAACACATAACTGAACTGATAATACTGACTGCTGGTCTTTTAAAGTGTGATCGGCACCAGAAAACCGTGTATGAGCCGTGTTCGAGATGTGCAAATATGCTTAACAGAATACCGCGGATGCCATGCTTCACGTCTCAGATCGCTGATTGCATCTTCTTCCGGAAAGGTAAACTCAGAAAAGTAACCACCTTTTCAACCGCCCTTGCTTGCAAAAAAAACTCATAAAAAAACAGGGCCAAGCTTTAATGGTCCACAATACTTTGAGCGTCGAGCGGTGTACGAGCTTTCAGACATACCTGCTTTGCCGGGATATGGACATCGAGCACAGGAAGCTAAAAGGCTGAAATTACGCCAGCTAAAAGAAGAAGAGCTTGTCGTTTATGTGGACAAATACGAGCCTCTGTCGGAAGAGAAGTTGGACTGGACGAAGCTGAACGAGGAAGGGGAGAAGTTCACCATGAAGATGCCCCCGTACTGCCTCACCGATATGGACAAGAACAGGGCAAACATGAAGAGCTACGTCTGCAAGACACGAGACATCTATCTGACAATGTTGCAAAACGGATCGGAGCTTACATGGAAAACGGCAGAAGCGGCAATGGAGTATGCCAAGAGCCACGGCGTAGGTGTCCCTGCTTTCATACCGCTTCTCTTTCCCCATCTTCCTTTTTATTTCCATTTCTCACTTTTCAGCAAAATTTCATGCTTACATTAACCGGCCCTTACTACGACCAGGGCTCGATGACCGATAGGGCCCTAGACATGTGGGCTTACTGCCGTGTCATTGAGCTGCCCTGGAAGATCTGTGGAGACGACACCCTTGGTGTGGAAAATGGAGAGGCCAAGAGTCCCTGGCCCGGCTTCGTCCCGGTGACACCGATCATGGACGTGCAGCTCGACCAGATAGTCATCAAAGACATACTGGAGGATCTCAAGATACAGCTTCTAAGAGATATCACCAAAGCGGTGAACCATTACAGCCCAACCAGATGGTTCGACTGCTACCTGACGATCTTTATCATTCTCAACCACATCGAGCATGTCGCCAGGCACTGCCATCGATTTGCATTGTCATTCGACATGGGCGTGAGTTTGTTAGAGCTGGCTGTTTGTTATTTCTTCATTCTCTCCGATTCCCCCCTCTTTTTTTCTTTTTACATGTGCCCTTTCCCCCTCCAATTGTCCCTTGCGAAACACAGTCTTACCTTTTTCCAGCGGCGCTTCTCCGACATGGAACTCGTTGAAGGATTGTTCCACAGCTGCAAGATTCTCCTGTCACGGTTTCATTATATATCCAATGGTTCTGGACCCTTTAGGATCGACTGGAACAACAAAAAATCTACACAATTTGCGCAGCTCGATGATGAGCAGCTTACTTTTGTGAAGCACATCCAGGCTCTGGCAATCAGAAGAGGTGAGCTGATTCAGGCTGCGTGCTGGGAGCATTTTGTCTAACCGCTGTACAGATGACGATTTTGGAAACATAAAAACAAAGAATCAATACGAACGTGACACGTACTGGACTCATCAGTTGCTCGACGAGAAGTGGTTTCCAGGGCCTGCGAGAATTGAAGAAACTGTACTTGACTGAGGCAAGTGGAGAAATGCAGGGACGATGAAGAGAATGGCCTGGAATGGCATACATTTCGGTTTGTTCTTCCTCTTGTCAGATTCGCTCAATAAATACATCCTAGTGTCCTTGTCTCACTGTGCCATGATGATGATGTGTAGCGGAATCGCAATCCTCAAAAGCGGCCCCTCAGTCATTGCTCCCGAAATAGCCCTGGCTCCTTGCCAACCTTTAAGAAAGAATCATTGCTGGACTTCGCCATGATCCCCGAGGCCGTGACTGTGTCCTAAACAAGCACATGTTGGACCTTGCCAGCCTTGTCTGCTTCGCTCTCCTTCGTTGGTCAGGTTAGGTATCTCCACTTGTCGAACAGTACATATACTGAATAAGCTCAAGTTGAAAAAATGAGGGGGAATCGGCGGCAGGAAGGGAACACCTGTTATTTATAAAAACTTCATGGTGAAGACCAATAAAATACCAGATCCGTTTTTTTGGATGTCTAAGCTTCCGACCTGCCTTACTCGCAGGCTTTGGGCTTTCAGGCCCCCAGGCGCCTCTCCGCCTAAGCCGTTTGGCGCTGGTTTTGCCGAATTGCCCCACAAAAGTAATAGTCCCAAACCAGATCGCCGCAGCGCTTTTGCCGTTGACCGCACTTCCTATTTAGGAAAAGATCATTGGTAGTGCCACTTACAAAAGAACGTCGTATGATTTACTCAACATGGCATAGGATGACAGCATCAGCACGACGCCACTCCTCTTACAGGCTGACACGAAAAAAGTATCCACTTCCATCTACTCGTACTATGAGCTCCACCACTGGGCCCCTCTTGGACGTTCGCGAACGGGTCGCAGACCTGGACGACCTCGATAACATCGTCGAGGTGGCCATGGAGTCCATGCAGCACGATCCTCAGTGGAACTACAGGTTTCTTCACAGAAATGAGTTCTGGGAAGATCACATCAAGTTCACGCGTCTCCTCTACCAGGAGTTTCTCTCTCCCAGCAACGACGACTGGCTCGTCAGGATAGCCGTCGCCTCTGACGGCGAACTGCAATCGTCCAGGGTTGTGGGCTTTTCTGTCTGGAATATTTCTTACATCAAAAAGGCCAAGTTTGGGCCCAACTATGAGCCTCAGAGCCGTATGTCAAGGTAGACGATTAGTAGCAAAAAGAAGAGAGGGTTCATGCGAAACGGCCACCCCAGTTCACGTCACGGTCTGCTAACAGCAAGATAGCAATACTAAATGTCGCCCACGCTGGTGGCTCTGAGCGCCGCGACATTGACCCTAACCGGCAGAGCGCTTTCCGTACAGCCTCGCGCCAGGCGGCCATGACGTCTTTTGGCACCTACGGCGACAGACAGCTTCACCTGCAGATCTTGGGCGTGCACCCTCAGTTCTGGAGGCACCGAGTCGGATCAAGGCTCGTGGGCTGGGGGATGGATAAGGCGGAGAGAGAAAATATTTCGCTGACGCTGATGGCCGGCACTATGGGAGCGAAGCTGTACTCGAGGCTGGGATTCAAGACGCTCGGGAGCTGCATCGTGCAGGTCCACGGCGAGCAGGAGGCGATCGACTGCACCGCTATGGCCTATGAGCCGCAGATGGCGTGAAGCCATATGAGTGAGCAGCGTTTGATTGTACGTTTTCGTATCTAGAGTAGGTTTTTAGAATTGGAGAGTATACTATTAACTCGTAGGTTGTTTGTCTCTGTAATACCTACGCAGCATTCTCGTAATTGCATTTACTGCATTTGCTTCAGCAGGATGACACCGTGTTTCTGGCTGAAGTCCCGAGCTTCACAGAGTACGCCCTGGTAGATACAGAGAACAGCCGCTAATATGAACCACGACCCACCTCTCTCGCCGCACTTCCGTTTTGGGCTCGCCGCAGTACCACGAACTTGGTCCGCAGCCGCAATCATCGATGCCGCGGTTCCAAAACCCCGGCCCGCGAATCCACAAATTCCGGCCGTACTCCGAAATTTGGAGCCCGTAACTCAACGAAGCCACCCCGGTTTTATTACATCTATCTACCGCTTTCTCCCAGGTTTCTCTCCGTGTCCTCCAAAGAGCCTCGCCCATTTTTCTTTTTGATATCAAGACTCGCAGGCCAGTAGAGGAGTATTAAACCATGCTTAACGTACCTAGAATGAAATTTAACAACGACCAAAGTTCTAATCCACAACACAATACACGACAAGCATACAATCTTGCTTCATCAAGGCTCCTTGGCTTCAAGCGCACACATCATTTCTCGCAAAGATGGCCGAAAACATGTCAAAGAGATGTGCTAGTGACCGAGCTGGTGGCAAGCAGATGCAGTCGTTCATTTCCAATCCTGCCAGAAAAGACATGAAGCAGGACGACGCCACGCAAGTAGTGATAGTTAACGATTACAGGCAAAGTGTAGGAAAAGCACTAACTGGAATGATTTACAGCTCGATAACTCTCAAAAATACAAAGAGAGGAACAGCACCGCATCACATTCAAGACGTGTTGGCAGAAGTGCACGCGAAATTTGAATCCCACAGGTAGGCGTTTATCTGAGAAGTCGACTTGCTTCAAGCTCGCTAACGCTTATTAGACCTAGCATGGACGGGACCAAACCAGCTCCTCCATCCTTGACACTCGAAGCAATCCGAGAGGCGACAAGCCAGGCGCAACCCTTTGACCGTTTGTCAACCTGGGTAGACGAACCAGCTGCGAAAAGTCCATGGAACAACTTAAAGTGAAACAAGTTCATTAGTGGCAGCCATGCCTTTTTCTTTGGCTCTTTTGCATTTTTACTTCGTTTGAACAAAGTTTTCGGAGTACATTTTAAGAGTCTACACAAGAGTTTATTATTTAAAGAGCCACCAAAAGTTGGTAATTATGAGCCTAGTCAGCGAGAAGTGAAGCAGTCCGAGCTTTACAACACAGCAAGACAGCAACACTGACAGTTCTGTAGAAAATTATCATCTTTCCTAGGTTTCGGTGCCCATTTCTTCAAGCACTATGGACTACATTGTTCTACCCAAAGCGCGTAGTATCTACGCCCTAAAACTCTCAATCTGTCAGCTAGGAGCAAGACTATTCATCGCATTCATATACAGTTTGAATACTTGTGTTAGTTTTGATTGAGATAAGAAGCTTTTTCCCGCTCGATAAGAAGCATTATTAGTGCAAAGGCCTTTATAGCTCGTACTTGCGATTAGATGGGCGACAACCTACCAGGACGAGTAAAACAGCTACTGCAGGATCTCAGAACCGACAAACAGAATTTCTCCATTTTTCAAAAAAGGAGAATTATGTCAAACACGTGCAGGGAGCCAGCAGTACCTGTAGACCACGGGAATCGGTTGCTCTACATCGGACCGTTAGGACAGTAAGCCCTAGCCCCCGTTGAATACAAGCGATGAAAGTGGAGGACTTGCGTCCATAAAAGGAAAGCACCCTTCCTCCAGATTGTAAAATATCGTTCAGCATATATTTACCTCTACTGTTACCTGGATACCAAGTTTCTCAGACGATCATATCTCAAGTAGACATAGTGTCAAACTTCAAACTCTGGAACTCATCAAATAGTACACTTGTACTGAGAAAGACCCCTGACACATTTCGAGTGCAGCTGATTGAACATGGCTCAAACCGATGTTGAGGAACCTCTACCCTGTCCCTCCTGGATATGGGCTTCCGGCTCGAACACCCAGTAAATAAAATCTCAGTCTCTCTTACCTAGGCATGGTTGCTTGGGAATGTCGTTTTTCGTGCTGACCCTCATCCAGCGTTGCCAAAGACCGTTCCTGGTTCGGGCACGACTACACACCGATCGACTCCTGCGTCTTTAGCATCCTGGGCGGCAGCTCCATCAAGGTTGTTGGAATAGGGAGTGTTGGCCTCCCTACAAAAGCCTCGCCTAGCGGATCTGGTCCTAGCTCTCACGAGACGCTCAGGCTCGAGAACGTGCTTCACACACCTACCATATTCTGCAACATCATAGGCGGGGGTATTTTCAAGACTCATCACGTCGAAACGCATAATGAAAGCATGAGTAAGGGAATCATTGCCGACGGCCCCAATGGGCGCCCAGTGGCGTATTTTATGCCAGATAGCCCTCTTTTCGAAGTCAGTCTCAGTGAACCACCTGTTGGGCCCCGTGTGGGCCGGTCTCCTATTATGCCAGATATTACCTATTGTCTCAGCGTCGTCTGGCCAGAAACGGAGAGTACACGAATCTTGGCCCTCCTGGCTTCCTCCATGCCGAGTGCCTGCGTGACCTGCGATCGTGTCATGGTTACAGACGACGTTACGACTGTGACGACAGAAATGTCGACGACAACAGGCTCCCCAGATAACAGGCTCCCCAGCGACTGACTTGCCCAGTCAACCCCTGACAGCTTCTGTGAATCGATGGCTCAAAAAAAGAATTCAAGAACGAGCTCTTATTCTCCGGCAGGATCGGACCGAGCATCTACAAGGAAAATAATCGAGATGGGGTCGCCGCATTCTGCGTGGTCTTTTGGCCCGAAAAGATTAGAAAGATGAAGAGGACGAAGATGAGCTCTGTGTCAAAACTGGCAATCAGGACGAGTTTGTGATGACACCATATTGGCTTGAGGGGGCACGAACAAGCCGGTAGACTTAATGGAAGAAAAGGCGACAAGTTGGCGTCATGGCTGTGTTATCGTATAGCAAAAGGAGTAGCTTTCGTCAGTGCGCCTACGTAGAAGACATGAATATGCAACTTGCCCATTGCCAGTGAAGTACTATCTTCCATTTAATGCCAGGAACGCAAGATGTTTGCCTCAAAAGAGCAAAGACTAACGCACCATATACCCGCAATCTGGCTAGTCTCGGCTACTTTAATGACCGTAAGGAAATGCTCTTGCGCGAGCGGGAGCCATCTTCTAAAATAGTGATCTCCAACATATACGCCGCTTGTAAGACCTATCTGCTCCCGTAGCTCTCGTTGAAACAAGGAAATGAAGTAGCGAGGCGAGCTAAACCTTTGCCTTGGTGCCCTGGAACTGTGAAGCCATTCCAGTACACAGATTTCCCCACCAGAGAAATTTAGTGTAATCTACAACGATAAAACGTTATTCACTACACCATTAACCTCTTCCGAGCAGAGATCTTTTTCTTGTAGTGTCCTCTATAAAATTTCTCAGCTATACTGCTTCATAATGCTTTTATCTTCTCTTTTCTCCCCCAATACGGCGGCTTTACCGCCTAACGATGAGGCGATAGAGTTCGTGCATGACGAGGACAGCGTACTGCGCACCGTCAGGAAGATGCGCGAGACGGAACAACAGGAGCTAATACTGGCACAGGCCATAAGAGCTACCTTCCAACAGCGCAATCTCTTCTCTGATGGCGTCGTACGAGGGGGCATGCTCGCCAACCTGGCGCCCGTCTCTAACCCATGCCGAGCGCTACCACTACCAGATCCTCGGCTGGCCCAATCCGGACTTGGTGGCCCAACGGATCCTCACCATCACAGACGGCCAGCTGAGCACGTCGACCCCAGCCCAGCTATATGCCAAGGAAGAAAGAGAAGGCGCGGAAACGATGACACTGGAGAAGTTGCAGCTGGCGGGGTGTCGGTTTCGTCAGCAGAAGGGAGGAGGGAGAGGACGAGGTCGGGCGGCCGTCGATGCTTGATCCGCTGTACACAGCAGCACTGCAGGAGAAGGGCGTCAGTTTGCAGTCGCTAGGACTCTTGGCCTTGTTGGCGCCCCTGCCAGCTCTAACGGGGCTAATGCAGATCTATAAGCTTACTTTTAGGTACCGGTGCCTAAAGTGAAGCTAGCGTAGGGGTCAGTAGCGAGCCTTTTCGCTTATTAATCAACATAGGTTGTCTTAGTATCCCACTCGTATGGCAGCATCAAGCTTTGCGAGCCGGCCAGCTGCAAGTGGTTCATCTACGACAGACTGTAGTCATGCGGCTGTGTGACCTTATCAGCAACTCCCTGTACTTCTCGAGACTTTCGCCGATGAGGTTGATAAACAACCACTGCGTGTTGCTTCTAAAGAAATGAGCCCAGATCTTGAGGACGGCCAGGCTTAAGTTCGTGTGGTCCCTGAAGTCTGACAGCGGTGGTCCGTGCCAGGTATCAGCATAGCTGTCGGCCTCTAGGTCGACGGTGGCGTAGGCCTCTTCGACAATGGTTCGGACCCAGTGCAGAATGCGGTCCTCGCTGTCTGTAGAGCTTGTTAGGCATCGCAGAGGAGGTGATATGATTGGATATGGATAACAGAAGTACTAGAAGTACCAAAAGTACCAGAAGTACCAGAAGCCCTGCCGGCCACCTAAACTTACCACTTAAAGGGGGAGGACTCGTGTCGGCAGAGTCGTCTAGCTGCAAAAGCCATTTGCTGAGCAGGATGGCGCAGTCAAGACCCGAAAGGCTGTGGCGCACGCTCCAGAAAAAGGCCTGGCTGCGGGCGACGCGGTCGACACCCAGGCGGACGGGAATGCTCAGCATGTGGGTGGCGTACAGAAGGGCCGCAATGACTCCGTCGTTACGCTCCAGGCCGGGCGACTGGTATATGGCCTCGGCGATGCGGGCAGGATCACGGGAGTCCAGCTTCCGGTAGGGACCGAGGTGGAGATAGATTCGCACGTATGCGAGGGCGAGCAGGGAGCTGGATGTGAACGGGATCGGGCCATTCTCGTTGTTGGGATCAAGGGAGGACTCGGGTGCCTGCTGCCAGCCGGAGGTCCAGGAACGGAGGCCACGTCTGGGGAAGAGTTAGTTCAGTGAAGGTGAAAGAAACTGGGGCAAAAATGGACAGCAAAAAATGGACAGGGATATGTACTCTAGTGTGTCGACTTCCTGCTTCTGCAATGCAGCCGCATGGTCTACAGTAGGCAGTCCTAGGTCGCGCACGATGTGGATGCGCTGCAGGATCCCGTGCAGCAGCACGTAGTTTCCGAGCGGCGTCGGGATGGGGTCCAGCGGCGTGGAGCCGTCGGCGTTGGCGTTGCGGAAGAGCAGCGAGAGGGCGTCCTGGAAAAGCAGCTGGCGCTTGCGCGTGTCTCTGCGGGCGAGTTGCCACTGGGCGGCCGTCGGGGCCTTCCACTCGCGCGTTGAGCAGGGCAGCCGCAGGCGGACCTCGTTGCTGCGCAGCACAGGATAGACGTTGTAGGCGACGCTGTGGATGTGCATAAATGAGAAGGCGATCAGCTTGGACCGCCGCGCAGACTCCTGGTCGATCCAGGCGTGCCACGCCCGCTGCAGATTGGCAGGCTGTTCGGCTTGCTCGTCTTGTCCGTCCTGTCCGTCAAGTTCATCCTGCCCGTCCACTTCGTCTTCTTCATCTTCTCCCAGCCCGATGTCCCGGAGAAGCTGTGCCAGCAGATCCCGGAGGGCAAACGCATCCTGGAGAAGCGACACTTTGGGCTCCCACGTCGCGTAGCCCATGAGACAGACCAGAGCGCGCACAGACCCGATGGGGTCCCATGGGCCCCAGTCCCGCGCCGGTGACGACACGGCGTCTCCGTCCCGGGTGTGGTATCGGTGTGCTGCCAGGCTGAGGGATCGGCTCTGGAGGGCGTGGAAAGAGCTTCTCTTGTACCCTGACTGTCCCCCTGTCTGCAGGGCCTCGTGCAGCAGCCGCTCCATCACGATGGCCTTTCCGGCGTGGAACAGGCTCTCGGACACGCGATGGTCGAAGCAGTACTGCGCCCCGATGGTGGCCATGCCTAGAATTAGCTCGAGTGGGTGGTCGGAGCAGCGCCAGGTGGGCTGGTGCATAAGGGGCAGGTGAGAGTGGAAGCCCTCGAAGAAGGACGACATGTATCGCGTCAGGGCGTGTCGAGACGGCAGGCGGAAGTCTGGGCCGACGATGTCACAGAACGTTTCGAGGGATGCGCACAGCCTCGCCCGCTGCTCGTCGGCGACCCGGAAGCGCTGCTGCTCCGAGTTCGGTTCAATCGGACTCCGGACTGGTTCGGTCTGAGGTCAGCAGTTGCCAAAGGCATCAAGATACGCCCAGGAAACAATTACGCACTGTCTTCGCTGAGATTGTTGGATATCCGGTTCCCTGTCGGCGCAGACGGTAGCCACGAGCTAAAGGGCGTCCCCAGCCGTGTCCTGGGTGCCAGATGAGGGGACGCCGAGCTATCCCGAGATTCTCTGACGTCCGTGTTTTCGCCTTCGTAATATCGATCCGGGCCATGGAAATATGGACTCCATTCTGCCGGCAATCCCATACCGTCGAGGAAGTTGGCAAACTCCGTAAAGTGTGGATCGAAGCTCACGCCATTATCTGCCTTTGTCAGCTTCTCTCTCTTCTGTCCTTTCTGTCCTTCTATCCTTCTATCATTCTGTATCTCATTCACCCACCCCTCTCCAACTCACCACTTTCAAAGAATGGCTCTGGCAGCCCTTGCTGATAGGATATCACCTCATGGCCGTGTCGCTGCGACGCATGGCCGACGGTATACATGTCGACCGGGGCAGGCAGAGGCTGCTCCAGAGATGTGGAAGCAGCTGTCCAGTGGCGCACGCTCAGTCCCGACAGCGACACGGCTGCCGCGACGTGGGCATCAGCAGTGCCACTGCGTTGCAGCTGGGCCGGATCCAGCTCTGCGGCTTCTGACGCCACACTGGGGGACTCGGCTGCCGTGGCAGACCCATCTTCGTGAAAGGCAATGCGGCGGTGCCGGGTCAGAAGGTCGCGTCGTGAAAAGGTAGCGCCGCAATGACAGGCAAAGGGCTTCTCCTTGGTGTCTTTCCGATGCAGAGAAGTAAGCACAGGTTAAACAGCCAATAGCAGCCTCCAGCCTCCAGCCTCCAGTCTCCAGTTTCCAGTTCCCCTTTTCCAGTATCCCAATGGTAAAAAAAAATACATACGAGTTCTTACGTGCCTCTCTAGATGCTCGGTGCGCTTAAAGGTACGGCCGCAGTGCGGGCAAACGCGCAGTCTGTCGGCCCCTTGTCTGCCAGAGCCGTATCTTCGTCGTCGCCTTGTCGTCATCAGCGGCATCTCCGCTTCATCCAAGGAGACACTAATGTCGGCATCGCCTCCACCAGCCCCGCTTCCTCTGTCGGGCAGCATGTGAAGTGTACCGGAAAGTCCGGGTGTTGGAGAGTGTAAAAGTGCTGCACGTGGAAAGAGAGGGCCTGGGGTAGAAATCAATCCGTTGGAGAATCAAATGATTATCGCTTATCTGTCTCGGAAGTCGAAATTATTGATAATAGTGCCCCGCTTTAATACAGGTTTGGGGTACGGCACTTGCAAATGCGATACGACAAGGCTAGCAATTTGGGGTAATGATTGTCCTCTACTGACAACCTTCCGTATCGTAATACGATCATACCGGGCAAGAAAGATGAAGTTCCATTTTTGCGACAAACAAACTCTGACCGACGAAGGTTTTTGCTGAAATTCGAAAATGGCTTCTCTGACTCGATTCCCGGGCGTTGCCCTCATCACTGGAGCGGGCGGTACTGGTAGGATAGGATAACATTTCTCTTTCTCTTTCTCCCGCAGCGACTCGACATCCGACCTTAGATACTTACGCGTGGTGCTATATTCTGATAGGTATCGGCGCGGCCGTGGCCAAGGCTTTTGCCAGCGCAGGCTGCCCCCGCTTCGCTATCACGGACCTCAACGCCACCACGCTGCAGACGACCGGCGATGCGATCCGCCAGATCAACCCCGACGCGACGGTCTATGCTGCCGACGGCGACGTGTCCGACGAGGCCTTTGCCACGTCCTTTATTGGGGAAGTGGTCAAGCGGTGGTCGCGCGTGGACTATGCCGTGCACTGCGCCGGCGTCCTCGGCCCCGCGCTGCGCTCGCACGAGCTGCCCACGAGCGCCTTTGACCTCATCAATAACGTCAACTATAAGGGCTCCTGGCTCTTCTCTCGCGCGTCGCTCGGCCAGATGGTGAAGCAAGAGGCGCTGGATGGCCACCCGAAGCAGCGAGGCGCCATTGTCAACATTGCCAGCCAGCTGGGCATCGTCGCCCGGCCGGGAGCAGGTAAGTTGAGCCTTCCGTAGAAGCTGAAGTCGAGGGAGCTTTTCTGAGCTTCTCTGACACTCTTTAAATAGCCCCATACTGCGCCTCAAAGGCTGCCATCATCAACATGACAAAGGCCGATGCCATTGACTACTCGGCTGACGGAATTCGGGTCAACTGCGTGTGCCCGGGCATCATTGCCACGCCGATGACGACCAGCACCGGCGGGAAATCCGCCGAGGTCGAGGAGCTGCTGAGGCCGGCCATTGACATTGCGCCCATGCGCAGGATGGGACAACCGGAAGAGGTGGCTGAGGCAGTGCTGTTCTTGTGCTCGGCTCAGGCGTCTTTTATCCAGGGACATGCACTTTTGGTCGACGGAGGCTACACGATCAATTAGGTGTAGATGCATGTGTATAAGTACGTGTGTGTGGATGTGGAAGTCTATGCTTTTTTCTACTATTAGTCCAGTGTAATATCAGTCTCTACTTCACTGCCTCCAATTCTTGCAATGTCACTGTGGTCTTGTCCTTTTCCGTCATGTCCTTTTCCGTACCCATCCACCTAGGCACCTCCAAGACAGACGAGGTCGCGACACCCGCTTCCCGCCAGTCAAAGCTCTGCTCCAGCGCCTGTCCCACGGCCAGGACTGTCTCGTCGCGCCACAGGCCGCCGACTATCTGCATGCCCACCGGCAGTCGGACGGACGCGTCGTCTGGCGCCTCGGCCCAGCCCACCGGGATTGTCAGTGCGGGCTGGCCGGTGACGTTGAAGATGGCCGTGTTGGTAGTCATGCCGATGCTCGGCTCAAAGCAGCCCAGCACGGTGCTGGCGTCTCCGTGGCGCGGCGCCACAAAGGGCGTGGTGGGCATGACGATGGCATCGAACGAGCAAAACTTATCCTCGTAGGCGTCGCGGATCTGCCGCGCAATGTTCATCGTTTTGGCGTACAGGCCGGGGAAAGCGTCGGCCAGGTAAAGCCCATTGATGGCCGTGTTCTTGGTCGAGGGAAATAGCCGCTGGAACGAGCTGTCCGTCCAGGGGAGCCGAGCCTGCTCAAACTCGGTCAGATGCAGGCCACGCCGGCCGTAGGCCTGGCCAAAAATGCCGGCTGCACCGGCCATGCGCTGCTGCAGTGTCCAGATGGCCGGGCCCTCCTTGTGCAGCGGAACCGATACCTGCTCTACGATGGCCCCTAGCGCCTGCAGCCTTGCTGTGGCTGCGCGAATCTGTCGCAACACGCCGGGCTGCACGACGTCGGGGTTGCATCCCTCGACGAGGACGCCAATGCGGATACCGTCTAGTCTTGTGCCGGTTCTAGGCCGCAGCGACTCGGCAAACGAGTACGACCCATGGGGTCCGGCTCCTAGGGACCTGTCGTCGATTCCGTCGTAGCCAGAGATGACGTCGAGGCAGTCGGCCACCTCAGCCACGGTCCGGGCAATGGGCCCCGCATGATCGTCGACGGGGTCGCCGCTGGTGATGCCGGTAAAGGGGACAAGCCCATGAGTCGGTTTGAGGCCGACGCAGCCGCACAGAGCCGCGGGCACACGGATGCTGCCGCCTTGGTCGGTCCCCAGGGCAAGGTCCATCAGGCCTCCGGCCACCAGGGCGGCGCCGCCCGAAGTACTGCCGCCAGCAGAGTAGCCGTCTCGGCGAGGGTTGTGTACGGTGCCCTGGGCGCTGGTGAAGGAGCTGGTCGAGTTGCAAAAGTGCTCGCACGTCGCCGTGCCGTGGATGTCGGCGCCGGCGTCCAGCACGCGTGTCACCACGGTAGCATCCGTGGACGGCGTCCATGGCGGGAAGGCGTCGGTGCCGTAGAACTGCGGCACCTGTGCCACGGCGATGCAGTCCTTGACGCAGACGCGGGTACCCTTCAGCTTCAGTGGCAGGTTAGGCTCTAGGCCAGCTGCATCTCGGCTGCCGCGCACGAGAAAGCGATGCGCCCACGCGTGGCCAAAGACCTGCTCGTCCGTTGACGGCAGCCTGACGTTCTCACGGGGGTATCGGTTGAGGTCGGGCACCGGCTGGTAGTCGGGTAGCGCGTTGATGCGCTCGGCGCAGTCGTGGACGGCAGCCAGCAGTGTGCAGTAGTCGGCAGACTGGGCGGGCGGGATGGTCAGACCCAGAGGCTCAAGCAGCTTCTCGACATCGCCGCGCTTGATCGGATTGTCGCTGCATGAAAAAAAGCTGATTAATGGGAGTGGGTGTCAACAAGGCGTAGCTGGAGGGCTAACTCACGGCGAGATGTCCTTGAAAAAGACTGACATTTTGCTGTTTGTGAGGAGGCTCTGGAAGGAAAGAAAAAGCACCAGAGGGAGAACAATGGAAAGGCTGGAAGAAGACTGGAAAACTAGCAAACTAGCATTCTCCTTGGTCTGTAAGATACGGCCGCTTCTTGATTGTCCACGAGATATCCAGCCTTTGCCGAACGAACGGATATGGAAGCCCAATAGCCCACGGTGGGCCACGTTGGAGAGTCTATGGGGTCATCAAAGAAGTAAATGATGATGCAGGCGCTAAAGCAACTTGACCCCAATGTCCTAATTAGTGTTAGATCAATCCTAGAGAGGGCTTACATACAGTTACGTGTACTCATTAGCTAGCGACTACGAGTATCGTTTACAAGAAAAATAGACAAACAAATATCGTCCGAATCTGCTGTACAGATCCTCGTGCTCTGTTCTAGACAGATCTGTCATAGCCCTCAAAGAAATGACCTATTGTTTCCATAAGCGCAATGCAGCTGAACAGAGTGATATCAACACCCCATGTTCTTGCCATGCTATTAATGCAGGTACACAAACAAGCAGCCGGCATCTACAGCAGTCCAACATTGGCATGCCTGCATCCAGGAGACGAGGAATTTAAGAAAGACCTCCTGATATAGTCCTTGAGTACCCCCTAACTTCCACGTACGGCCATAGATACTGGAAAGCACGGGATCCCGTCCGCTCTCCCCTAGTTAAACCAGTAATCGGCGGATTAGTAGTTGGGTCGGTGACGACCAGCGAATACCCGCTGCTGTACGTTTTTTTTTTGTCATTTTCTCTAAACCTACACTGTAGCTCGTAAGACTCAAGAATCATTCCCCAGAACAGTTAGTGGCACAAGGCATCATTAATCCGAACCACCAGTCTACCGCGAAACTCCTCGTCTTCGTACATGGCCACAATCCTGGGAATGTCCACCCACTCAACCAGGTTCACGTGTGACTGAATGCCTGCACTCTGCACGCACTGCAGCATCCTCTCTGTGGAAGCCCGGCCGGCGACGTAACTGCCGTGCACCGTGAGCTCCCGGAAGGCAAGGACATCAGAGTCGAAGCGCCACTGTTCTGCAGGCAGCCCCAGCAGTCCGAGCGCGCCTCCGACCCGCAGCATCCGGAGCGCCCAGGTATTAGCCACAAGGCTGTCTGTGCAGACGATGGCCGCTGCCAGGCCCTCGCTGTCGGTGATGCAGAAGATTTCGTCTGTGGCCGCCTGCAGGTCCGCTGAGTCGACCACGTAGTCGGCTTGCAGTTGCGGCTGCAGATGTGTATGTGTATTCGTCGTAGCCTCGCGTGCCAGCTGACGGCCGGCAGCGCGGCTGTCCACGGCCACAACCCGGAACCCCATGCTCTTGGCAAACTGCACACCAAGGTGGCCGAGTCCACCAATGCCGACGATGGCGACGGTCTCGCCGGGGCTGAGCCCAGCCGTCGCCTTTTCCAGGCTGCCCCAGACCGTCGCCCCCGCACACATCAGAGGCGCCGCCTGCGCAAAGGACAGGCCGTCTGGAAGCCTCACCGTCGTGTGCGGATCGGCCACCAGGTACTCGGCAAAGGCGCCGTCATGGTGGAAGCCGGCAGTCTCGCGGCTTGCGCAGAACCGGGGATCTGGCCCATGATGGTTATGATCATGGTCATCCTCATGCTCATGCTGATGGCCATCTGCTGCGGGCGCTCCTGTCGTCCGTCGTGTCAGACGGCACCCGCTGCACTGGCCGCACGCTCTTCGGAAGTTGAGCACACCAACACGGTCGCCTAGTGTGAAGCCTCCCGCACAGGCTTCGCCTATTTTGACGACGATTCCCGCCGGCTCGTGCGACGGGATCATGCCTACCGGGGGGGAGAACCGGCCCTGCAGAACTTGCAGATCAGAGTGGCAGAAGCCTGCAGCCACGACCTTTACGAGCAGCTCATCATCTCGGATTGCAGGAACGGCACGCTTAGCACTTACGGGACGACGACTGCAAATAGCCCTAATAGACTAACCTCTGATATGTAGGCTGCCCTCATGGTGGAGGGCAGGTCATATGACGAAGCCATGCTGTTCTGATAACTGATGGATATGTAGTCTGCAACTGGAATGGTTCGTAAATCTAATAACATAACCTTATCTCTCGACATTCTGTCATGCGATGTTGCGTCCGAGGATAAGTAAGAATTGCAATTACCCCAAGCGGGCCGCCCGACAGTGTCATCCTACCCCAACCCCAAGCCAAGAGATAAGATGGGGCGATGCATCTTACGTTTACACACAACCCATAGCCAATCGAATTGCATCATTACCTGCAACTTAACACAGTACCTTCACAGAGGAAGACGTAAACTTTGAAAGGATTGCTTTCTTTCCTTCCTTCCTTTTTTCTACCTTTTTCTTCAGATCTAACAAAGCCAAAAATACACCATGGGAAAGAAGCGTGTTCTTGTAAGCTACGGCGTGGACGTGGACGCAGTGGCCGGCTGGCTGGGCTCCTATGGAGGAGAGGACTCGTCCAACGACATTAGCAGAGGTACGGCACCATTCTAGAGCTCCGACCACACCGCCACCTCGCTGACCTGGCAAAGGCTACTTTGCCGGAACCATTGGAACGCGGCGTGTCCTCAAACTGTTTGACAAGTACAACATCAAGGCCACCTGGTTCATCCCGGGTCACTCGCTCGAGACATTCCCGGAGGACATGGCTGCGGTGCGCGATGCCGGCCACGAGATCGGCCTGCATGGCTACTCGCACGAGAACCCGACGGACATGACCATCGAGCAACAGCGCCAGGTACTCGACAAGACGTACCGCATGCTGACTGATTTCTGCGGCGGCAAGCCGCCCCGGGGCAGCGTGGCCCCATGGTGGGAGACGAGCGTCGAGGGCGCGCAGCTGCTGCTCGACTACGGCATCGAGTACGACCACAGCATGAGCCACCACGACTGCCAGGCCTACTACCTGCGCACGGGCGACTCGTGGACCAAGATCGACTACGGCCGAGAGGCTGAGGAGTGGATGCGGCCGCTGGTGCGCGGAAAGGAGACCGGTCTTGTCGAGATCCCGGCCAACTGGTATCTCGATGATCTACCGCCGATGATGTTCATCAAGGCTGCGCCCAACAGCCATGGCTATGTCAACGCGCGCGACGTCGAGGACATCTGGCGCGACCACTTCGACTACTTCTACCGCGAGCACGACGAGTTCATCTTCCCCCTAACCGTGCACCCAGACGTGTCCGGCCGGCCACACGCGTTGCTGATGCACGAGCGCCTGATCGAGCACATGCGCAGCCACGAGGGCGTGGAGTTTGTCACCATGGCCGAGGTCTGCGGCGAGTTTAAGAAAAAGAACGCTCCCGCCCCCGACGCGGTCCTGCCAGCGGCGCTGGGACTGATGCTGCAGAAGTGAATGTGGGGCTGGCAGTTGGGGAATATTTTGTACTTATTATTGAGATCTCTCGTTTCTCTTACCTTCAAACTACAGCAGGTCGAGCTTGTGAGAACTCGGCATGCTTTAGTAAAAGATGCTCCTATGATTAAATGATAAATAATTCTACATTAAGCATTTTCTGTAAGCATTTTCTGTAATTATGTAGTTATTGCCAAGTAGATTAGGAGTAGTTATCATTCAACTGAAAAGCTGCCGGTAGGATAGCAAGACGGGGAATAATGTAACACAAAACCCCATCTTTTACCCTGTTTACCGCATTTCCTCGAGATGATAGATCTACAATGATACATACCATGCCTGGGTCAATGGCCAGCGGCAACACGATAACACACAGTAAAGAAAAAACCGATGTCACCCTTGGCAATGATGTCTAAGGCCGTATTAGGCTCTTCTCTTATCTCGGGGTAATCGTTTATTTACCCCATGGCCCAATTACCCCAGGTCCAGGCCTCTAAAAAATTTCAAACTACCCCAATGCTGCTGCTCTTCTTTTGACCACCTGGCACTCGTCAAGTATGCCATCCAGCTACCGTTATCAGAAGATACGTTTTCGGGAAGATAATACCTTCCTTGGCCAGATGCCGAGTGGGTCTATCCAACTTTACTTTTTGGGGTATGTGCAGATTAGAACAGACCAAGAAGATATCACCAGATTGGAGCTAAATCTCTTTATCTTGTGGTTTTCGTGCATCGCCAAGTAGTGATATTTGAACCTCGAGAATGCCACTTCCACCGCACCGAGAAACGCACACCTCGCCCCGTCTCTCTTCATTCCTTCTTGCCCCTTGTCCTCTCGAAACGCAATACCCAATTCCTTCCCACAGCATGTCCACGCAGGAAAAGGGCGTCGACGCCATCGAGGCTGTCCCAGTGCGCACCAGCGTCAGCAGCATAGAGGCTGGCAAGATGGCTAAAGTGGACGATGAGCATGAAGTGTTCAAGAGCAATGGCGACGTGAACTTCCGCACCGTCGGCTGGATCCAGGCCTCTGTCATTTTCTTGAAGGGTATGGTCACGCATGGGCGTTTTCTGCTGCTGTAATACAGTATCCACTCCTTCCCACAGCCAATGCTGACAGCTATCGATAGTCATCTTCGCCACCGGCGTCCTGAGCATTCCGTCCACCATGTATGTGCTCGGTGCCTTTCCCGGCGCTGTCAATGTGCTCGGCTGGCAGGGCCTCAACACGTATTGTGCCATTGTGCAGGGCAACTTTGGCCAGAGACATGCCGGCTGCCACACCATTGCCGACATGGCCCACGTGGTCGGCGGCCGTTGGCTGCGTGAGATTGTCGGCATTCTCTTCCTCGTCACCTACGCCATCGTCGGCGCCTCTGGCATCTTTGGCTCGTCCGTCGGCCTCAACGCCTTGTCCGACCACGCCATCTGCACAAACTACTACATGCTGGTCTGCATGGTGGCCGTCTTCGTCCTTGCCAGCGTGCGCAAGTTTGAAAAGATTGCCTTTCTGACCTGGGCCGGTTTTATTTCCGTATACGTTGCTGTTTTTATTGTTGTGTGAGTGTGCCTGTCCCATTTCTATGTTCTCATCGCATTTTCCCTCTTCTCTTCTCTTCTCTTCTCTTCTAACGCATGTGGCTTTCTAGCATTGGCGTGACCACCCGCGATCGTCCGGCTGCAGCCCCTCAGACCGGAGACTACGATCTTGGCTACCACGTCATCGGCAATCCTACCTTCGTCACCGGCATCACCTCTGTGGCCACCATCTTCTGTTCCGGTGCCGGCACCTCTGCTTTCCTGCCCGTCATCTCCGAGATGCGCCGGCCCCGCGACTACAGCAAGGCCGTCTATCTCTGCATGAGTATTGTCACCGCCTCGTACCTCAGCTTCTCGCTCGTCGTCTACCGCTGGTGCGGCCAGTGGGTCGCCTCCCCCTCGCTCGGCTCGGCCGGCACTACCATCAAGAAGGTCGCCTACGGCATCGCCCTGACCGGCCTGCTCGTCTCCGCCTGCCTGTACATTCACGTCGCCGCTAAATACCTCTTTGTGCGCATCCTCCGCAACTCTAAACACCTACAGGACAACAGCATCGTCCACTGGTCCGTCTGGCTGGCCTGCACCTTCAGCATGTCCGTCGTCTCCTTTCTGCTGGCTAGCGGCATCCCCATCTTCAGCTACCTCTTGGCCCTGGCAGGAAGTTTGACGTTTGCGCCCCTGGCCCTCAGTCTCCCGGGTTACCTGTGGATTTACGACCACCAGCACTACAGCAAAGGCAGCACCTGGCAAATTGTCATGTACTGGGCCAACTGGCTGCTGATCCTACTGGGTGCTTTCCTGACCGTCGGCGGCACGTACGGCGTGATCCAGAACATTATTGACGCTTATGCTAGCGGCCTGATCGGTGGCGCCTTTTCGTGCGCTGACAACAGCAACTCGTCGTAGGCCTCTCGCAATGATGAAGCTGCTGGCAACGGGGATGGATGTTTTTGCGATTGTGTGATTCTCGGTTTAGATATTTAGATACAAGTGATGGGAGCTAACTAATATTAGAGAAATAAATCTCCCGTCCCCTTGGTTTTCTGGCTGCCGGCATCTGTCTGGGCTTTCTTCGGCGTTGACAACATTATTTCGGGGTCATCGTAGAACGAAGGCAATGCCTAACTTTAGCTGTGATGTTTTACGTAACCTAGGTGGTACGTGCTTTAGCCACTGTGTGAATTAATGGCCAATCAGGCGGCAGTGGGCCATCTGGCAAAGTAAGAACCACTCATCATGATTGGCCCTGGCCCTGGGCCCACAACGGAGACTTGAACAACCGGTGGGCAACCAATTCAGCTCGATTGACGAGCTATACCCCCCGTAAAACCACATTCGACGGCAGCCCAAACACAATCGTATTATAATATACAAAGCGCATTCGCCGGTGTTGCCACACCCCCAGACGAGTTCAGAGGAGCACTTGTGAAAACAAAAGAATACTTTTGAGCCTGCCGGCACTTTTGAGACAGATCCTCAAGGTCCAGCATCTCTCCAATCATGATGCCCCAGCATGCCAGCAGATACTCGTGCAAGATTGGCGTGCTAGGGCTAGGCCATGCCTCAAAGCTGGGCTGATCTCCACCGACGAGAGCGAAATATTGATCGTGGATCCAGGCCTTCACCTCGTCGCTCTGGTCGACGCCGATGGCTCGAGGGTGCTCGGCTGTCGCTCTTCTCAAGTCGTCTTGGCAGTCTGACTCTAGGCACGCATTGTACCGCTGTATCCACCCAGTCCGGACGAGGAGAATGTCGCCGCAATGGAATTCGACTCCCTCCCAGGCGGCGATCTCCAGTAGCTGCGACAGAGAGATGGGATATGTGGTGAAAGGGTCATATTCAATCCCCTTGTGGACAGCAAAAGCGACAAAGTCCAAGAGAACGCCGCGGCCCACGATGCCACGCTTGCTACACGCCTGCATGCCGCAACGAAAGCTCTTCTGGGGCCCAAGTATTTCTTCCTGCGTCAGCCCGTTATAAAACGTCCCGCAACCCTGGTGGCCGATGTGCCGAAACCCGTCGAGCTGCGAGCCAGACTGAGTGTTGAGGTGCAGGACATCGTCGTTGACGAGCATGTCTGGGAGCTGGAAGATTGATGACTCGCACGCCTGTCTGCCAAACGACGGCTGCCTCGGCAGCGATAGATCCCAGTTGAGCGACGCCACTATCCCATGCAGAGGCTCCGTGGACAGGACCTGTCTGACATGCTCTGCCGTGAGAAGGTTCAAGCGGCCGACCTGAGAGGAGGTGTGTCAGCCGGCATCGCTCTCCACTATGGGTTTGAAATAGAAACTGCTGCTGCCTGGCTTACTTCATCCTCCGGTCCCCAGATCCATGCTGCTTCTTTCGGAACTCCGGCTGGCTTCTTCACAGCTATGATCTCCTGCAACGTCGGTAGCAGCTCGCCCTCTATGGCCGGGTTCTTGTATTGGGTCGGCATTGTGTGCGTGCGATGCTGATGGAGCGGGAAAACGTTACTCTTGTCACGAATTTAGAGGACCATTATGTATTCAGAGCCTAGCGTATAATTCCACAAGTAGAAACAGTAAGGCCCGGAGCTCCGGCTTGTACGGAGCTTCCCGGCCACTACGTCCTGATGACAACAAAAGTACACAATGCGATCGGCATCAGTACGTAGCTGGCATTGTAGACAGCCGTCCTCCGTCTGATAAGACAACCATGCCGTTACAGTACAGGCCAGCCCTCGAGGCTAGGAAAAGAATGGCTCCAGCTATGTCCTCAATATTACCCGTCCGGCCGGCCGGGATCGTAGCTATCAGTTTCTCCTGGTCCATCTTCAGTGCGGGACCCGACATGTCTGTTGGATATACTGGTTTTGTGGTAAGCTTTGGGTGTTCCAAGTGACGGGAGACCAACAACATAACTCACAGCCAGGAGCAATCGTGTTGCAGCGTATGTTAAACGGTATGAGATACGTGGACAGCTGCTTCATCATGTGGACCACGGCCGCCTTGCTAGTGGCATAGGAAAACCCACTGGGAACCTGCCGGTTAAAGGCCGTAATGCTCGCAGTCGCAATGACGTGGCTAGAAATAGGCACATTCTGCTCTTTGTTTCCTGCTTCTAGCAACCTCAGGAAGGCAAGGATAGTGTAAAACGTGCCCGCATTGTTAACTCTAAACGTGCTGAGGAAGGAGTCGATAGGGGTTTGCCACCAGGCATCGACAATGTCCGACAGAGACGCGTCAGGGGCTATCCTGGGCGGATAGGGTCCCGGAATTCCTGCGTTTGCTACAAGGAGGTTGATGTAGCCCACCGACTTTTGCACTTCTGTGGCAGCCTTGAGAAGGCTTTCCTTGGACGTGATGTCGCACTCTATTGGGATCAGGTTGCCATGCAGCTTTGATAAAAGAACTTTCGGTCAACGCAGAGCCATGACGGAAATAACATAACAAGGAACAATATTCCACTTACCGACTCCTCCTGAGCCTGGCGGAGCTTCTCGAGGCTGATATCAAGAATGAAGACCTTTGCGTCATTGGCCTCCAGTGCTCTGGCCATCAGAAGGCCGAGGCCTGGTTGCTGTTAGCATGGGCCAACTACATCTTTTAGTAAACACATATTTGCGTACCTCCTCCGGCGCCAGTGACAACCGCAACCAAGCCCTTGACGCTGAACAGATCACCTGAGATGGGAACATTCGGAGAAGCCATGATCGCGGTCTACCACAACGAAAGCATTGCATTTATTGGTGGCAGACTGGACGGCGAGCCGAGAAATGAAAAGCACTGACACCATACCAGGCCTGGACAGCTACTTATCATACGATTATTCAAGCTAAACTAAGGGGTGCCGGAGTCTGTTGTCTATTAACCTGCACTATAGCCTGTAACGGAGCTCCGGGGCGAGCTCGGGCGGATGGCCGCACAGCGGGTGGGCTATCTTCCGGCGAAGCGGGGTAAATACTCCAGCCGGCAGATATATGAGAGAACGCAATAGATGTGGACACTGCAGTCCCCAGTCTAGACTAACAGCACAGTTTTGGACATCGCCATGCTGCTCCCCGCCGATCAGTTCGTGTTGCCGCTCGACACTCCGAGATCGAGCAAGACGGTAATCAACATTGCCGGCGTTCTTGTGTATCTGTACGGAGTTCAAGAACTATCGCCTGAGCAGGCAAGCGATGCCACTGTGATCTTCCACGTCCACGGCCGAACGAGATCGTACAAGGATGCGGAAGAGTTGGCGCACCAGCTATTGCACCAGCTGCGGGCCAGAAGCGGGATGAAAAAGGGCTTCGTCCTTGCCACTTTCGATAACCGCAACCATGGGACTAGAATGGTATCTTATCTTGAAAGCAAAGCAATCCTCCGTTAAACTGCCGATTCTGACTCGATTTTCAGATCGATAATGTGGCCACGTAATCCTAGCCCGTCCATGTCCAGACAAGAAAAGAGCGTGGGACTAATTCACATACTAAATGAAGCCAAGACTGGAAATATGGAAACGCACACCATGCGTAAGGCATTCCTGCTGACCTCATCGCCGGCCTGTGTATATTGTATACCCAGGTGTACCTGATCTGCTAACACAACTCAGGCAAGACATGCTCTCAACAATTGGTATGTTGTCGAGCCCAACAGCTGCTGGAATCAGCTAACGCAGCATCAGATGGAACCGTGGCCGACGTCCGGCTCGTCATGGATTTTCTCCCAAGCTACATGACGGGCGTCTTTGTCCCTGCGCAGTATATCGTGACAGGCCTCTCGCTAGGCGGCCACGTGACCTGGAACCTGCTGGCCAAGGATCCGCGCGTGGCGCTAGCTGTTGTCGTTGTCGGGTCACCCAACCTCAAGGACCTTCTTGTCGAGCGAGTCCGAGACAGCCGGTCGAATGGGGACCTTGCCGCAGAAGCAAAGATGTGGCCGAAGGCGGTGGAGGACCTGTACGCGGCTCGCGACGCCAAAGTAGAGGCGATCTCGGGAAAGAAGATTCTGATCCTCAATGGCAAAGAAGACCGTCTCGTTCCGAGCAAGTTCACCCGGCCATGGCTGGAGAGAGGCTCGCAGACGAACGATGTCGTATTTATCGAGCAGGACGGCTGTGGCCACATGCTGTCCTGGGGCATGGTGGACGAGATGGAGGAGTGGATAGGACGGAACGTGGACTGATTGCAGCTGTGTTGTTCGTCAGTCATACGAGAACCTCCATGGGCCTGCCTGCTGGTCTATGGTCGGCCCGTGCGCGACACTACCAGCTGCTGTTCCGGTCGCGGAGAGGAAATTGGCGTCCAAGAAGACTGTCGGTGGTCAGTAGGGCGAAGGCAGAAGAGAAAGAGCAGACAAAGAAGGAAAAAAAAAGAAGAAAAAAAAAAGAAGAAAAAGAAAAGGAGAAAAAGAAAAAGAGGTTTCGATTATCTTACATCTCTCAATATCCAACATGGAGTCATCCAAAACGAAGCTGTCAAACGACGCATCTTCCATGTCCCGAGTTTGCTGGGACAGATGGTCCTCGCTAGACATGTTAGGAACAGACTGCTGTTGTGGCTCTGTATTGTCATTGGTGGTGGTGGTGAAGTCTAGTATATTGGCCATGCCGCTGCTCTCGTTGTCTTGCTGAGCGGTATGCATGCTCATCGTGTTATTTTGTGCGGTTTGGCTGGCTTGGCTGGCTTGGCTGGCTTGGCTGGCTAGGTTGACCTGGTCGAGAGTGTCGACCTCGTCCCAGTCCTGCGCAAGAATGGCGTTCATTTCCTTCCGCATCATCTCGCGCGCCAGGTTCTCGAGGAGGGGGAGCCCCTGGCCGGCAACGACGACCTTTTTCCGGAGGCTCCTTTGCATGCGTATGATCCGGCTGAGGCCCTTCTTAGCCTCGAGTGAGCGCCTACTCAGCGGGTTGCCGCCACCTAGGACGCTGAGGACAACGCCGGCGGCAAAGAGGTGGATGCCGACAAATGAGATGGCGTGGGCCTGGTGCCGGGGATGGAAGATGTGGTGCTTTCCGATGCGCGAAATGCGCATGCCGGCGTGCCAGCAGATATCAACGGACTGGGCGAGCACGCTGGTGGGTGGTGGTGCAGACGGTGCAGACGGTGCAGACGGTGCAGACGATGCAGATGGAACGGCATCAGCAGCACCGCTGTTCTTCAGAGCAAGGATGGGGCGGTGGATCAGAATGAGAGCATTGTCATAGGCTACCTGCAGAAGGAGGGCCTGCATGCCGATGATACCGAGCCGGATCCGCGCGCGACGTCGCCGGGTCTGCTCCGTGAGATTGGCGTAGAGGCCGGCCGTCTGCTCGGGGATGATGATCTCGTCGTCGGACGTATCGTCCGGGATGCTGTCGTAGGCTGGATAGGTCATGTCGGGGGCCAGCCGCAGAGCGGCGGGCAGGTTGGCGTACCAGCCGTCCAGCTTTGCCTGTAGTCGCCTGGCCGCGGCGATGACGCCGGCGTGGTCGGGCTGCAGAGGCTTCTGAGGCTGCAACGGGTAGCAGTCGTGGTGGGTGAAGGCATCTGGCCGCTCGAAGCGAGACAGCAGCAGTCCGCAGCCACCGCCCGCCGGCCGGTAGAGAATGGAGATGATCTCGCCCAAGATGATGTAGATGTACAGCTTATGTGTTTGATATGTAAGCAGTGTTGTTGCTGCTTCTGTTTCTGTTGTTTCTGTCTCGTGGCCCGGTCCATGTAGGCTATCCTCGAGCATCAAAAAGGAGGAGCAGCCAGTCGGCGGGTAGATGTTGTCTTCGCATGGTAGCCCGGCTGAGCAGTCCCGGTCGGATATGAGGAGAGGAAGATCGTAGCACATGGACAGAAAGCGGTCGGACGTGTGGACAGCCCAGAAGAGGCGGCGGCGCAGCTGGGCGCGCTCGTCCAGAGCCATGTCGGCGTAGAAGGGCGAGCTCCACTTGGCCTCGGACCCTTCGCGGTGCAGCTCGAGAGCCTGGGCCGCGCGCACGGTGCTCCCGCAGTTAGTCCACGCCAGGTTGGACTCACCGTGGTACAGATATAGGCTGCCGAGTAGCAGCAGTGACTGCACAGTGGCCAGAGTACCGCAGGCGAGGCTGTCGGCTGTGCTGCTGCGGATGGCGGCCAAGATCTGCGAGGTAGCCCTGATGAGGTCGAGGTCGGTCTCAGGAACGCTCTCGAAGCTGTTACCGGTGTGCAGATGAGGTGCTGCAAGGCCGCGGCGATGGTTCAGGCTGACCAGGATCTGCCGGTATCGTCGGCTGCGGGCCGCGTGCGTCGATGTGTAGCGGCCGCCAAGCACGACGACGAGCAGGACGAGGAGGGCAAAGGTGAAGTCTTCGTCTGTGTTGGGCACCAGCCGGGGGTCCTGGGCGTAAAGGTCCATCATGGGCCGGTAGTGGCCCAGAAAGTGGCCCTCGTGGACCACGACCATGAACCAGTGCACCGTGTTGAAGTACACGGCCACCAGGTAGTCTGTGGCTGGACGAGGCGGCAAGTGGGCGATCAGGGAGGCCGCAGTCGGCCGCGAATGCGACCACGGCAGGACTCCCCGGTAGAGAGGATCGACAATAGAGCTGGCCGACTGGGGTGTTTTGGGCGTGTGCGGCGATGTGGACCCGTCCTCGCGGGCGCAGCCCGACGGCGGCTGGTCGTCCTGCTTCTCCATCAAGTGGCCCGGGCCGAGCGTGAACAACGGCGTCGTGTTGATGCTGCCCTCATTTTCAGGTGGTGCTGTCTGCGCTGTCTGCACGGCTGCCTCTGCAAAGAGGGGCGATGTCGAGTGGATGGGCTCGGGGGAAAGGTCGAGGTCGAGAGGCCCGAGGGGCCCTGGTGGGTTTGGCTCGTCTCGTGGATCTGACGATAGCCGACCACGGTCCTGTGTCCGACGATCGCCGCCCGTCCGCCGGATCTTTGTCGGCCGGGATTCAAACCCAGCATTTCGCTCGTTCCGGACCGGGGTCATCGCCGGATCTGCCACAGAGCGGCTAATGCACTCCGCTCCGGCCTTTACGCAAACAGAGCAAGGCCGGAAAGCATCGCACTGTGAGCGACCACTTGTCAGCCTCACAACAGGACTCACAAGGAGAAGACCTAACCAAGAGACTTGCCTTTGATTTTTGCCTCCGACATCGCATGCATGCTCTTACTACCTGCCGCGTAGTTTCTGAAATAGTATGCACCGTGTCTATCCAGCCAGCGGGCGGCTGATGTGCCGCAAACTGCTCTCGGTCTCGGTCGACCGAGGCAGCGGCGTTGATTGTCGACATCTTGACAGACACACTGACAAAGTGTTGTGTTGTTGGAAAACATGGCCATCTTAGCGTGGCTGGGCACGTTTTACGACGTTTGCCACACTTGGGGGCACGGGTGTGGGGATTGTGGGGATTGTGGGGTGCCGAACTTGGGGCTGACAGTTAGGAGAAGCCGTGCGGGGTAAAAA
>JRUC01000199.1:0-31329 GCA_000806385.1 Leptographium procerum
ACTTAGTGATCCGTACTCCGTTCTTCGTAATAGTCAGGAACCAGTAGAACAGCATTCAAGACGTATTCTATTTTTGCCATCCGCTACGACCAAACAAGTAAAGAGCACCTGTTTACAGCGCATTAACAATGGCCAAGACTGAGAATACGAGGAATCTTTTTAAGAAAACTCGTGTCTTTGAAGAAAATCAGTATCTTGATGCTGCCGGACATTTTTTTTCTTGGTCTTGGCTGAAATAATGGAAAACATGGAACTGCAGAGACTCTGCGGAGCGGACAGGCAACTGACAAACGACAAGGAATGGGCAGTGGTCCTTTACCATTACGATTGCGCAAACTGCTACGGTTCTTCGTCTTGGCCATCTTCTGGCCACCCACACCTACGACGTGGGATGCAAGTCAACAGGGCGGCATGATGTCACAGTGCCTTTTGTTATCGTCTCGTACTCGTAAAGACGTCTTTCATGCGTTTGTCCTTGCTGTAATAATAGATCGATTCCTTTTTTCCATACCCTTGCTGGCATGCACAGTAACGGCCTTCGTTTTCTTGCCTACTCCGAAATGCCTCCTGTCGTTCCCCTAACCCAAATAGACGTATGGCTGGTGTCCACGTTTTTTATAACCGTTTTTTAAGCGTGATTTCTTTTCCTCCGTTCTTTTTTTAGATTTCGCGTTTACCTGATTCGTTACCTTTCCCCCAACCCATTCCCTTCCCTCCCCCCGAACATTACCTTTCTTTTTTTCTCGTCGTAGCGGGCAGGAGATGCGCTCCAGCCAACCGTGTACTGACTGGTCTTATTTTAGCACATCTCCCAGCGGTTTCCTTGTTGAGGCGCAAACACAATCATAATCCCTGCAGCCGGCTGCCTCCCGGAGGTCAAGGCGTTTTCAGGCGTCCACAGGACCCTGGCTGCGCGTCTTGCGAGCGGTCCGGCCCACCACCGGGACGGGCTTCTTCTCTCTCTTGGCTCGGCCGTTGCTCTTCTTCGCATCGACGCCATTCGTTGCGGAGCTGTCGACTGCCGGGGCAGCCTTGGCATCCTCAGCTTTAGTCTCCGTTGTCGTCTCCGTTGTCGCCTCTGTCTTGGCCTTCTTGGCCTTCTTGGCCGCTGACTCGCCATTCTCGTCTGTCGTGCCAGCTTCCGTGACCGGAAGATCCACTCCGTTTTCGGCTTGCTGCTCTTCCGTATCTGCTTTGCGCTTGTCGCCAACCACAGCCTCCGCGGTCGCAGGCGTGGCACTAGCCGTCGTCGTCGCCGAGGCTGCATCACCCGTGCTAGTCAGGGCCTCCTTGGGCACGTCATCCTTGGCAGCTACCAGGACGGGAAGAACGGGAACCGCAGCCTCGACAGCAGCCGAGCTCGGGTTACTGGCTGCAGCCGGAGTCGCGACCGGGACCGCGACAGGTTGCGCAGCTAGCAGGGGCTCCTCTAGAACACTGGACTTGCCGTCGACAGCATCTCCGTTCGCGCCCTTGTGATCGGCTACGTCTTTGGCTGGCTCTTTTCCTGTCTCCGCTGCAGGCTCAATCCCAGTAGGCTCGGCGATCTCGGCGACTTCGACTGTCGCTGTCTTCGAACCCCGTTCGGTGGCAGGGATGGGCGTCAGCACAGAAGCTGCCACCGGGGCATGCCCAATAGGATAATGGCTATGATCCGAGAAGACTACACTCGCGAGAAAATAGGACTGTCAGCAAGCTCGTCTGGGTCTTTCGAGGCTTGGAAAATCATTGCGGTAAATTCGTCCAATGACGGGACGGCGCCACAGCATGTGAAGAGTCGCAATTGGACAAACCAAGGGGCGGAATATCCCAACGACAAAGAGAGGTCGTCAAAAAGGTAAAGCCAGTACGAAACAGGCGAAAAAAAATCTGCTGTGCGACGATGAAATGTAGCTGGGGCGCAAATACAAGACGGCTCCTTTCCCCCCGCTATTGAGCATCTCCTTTGCCGAGAACATACCTGGGGCGGACACTGGGGTATTGACGTCGGTCATGATGACGTAATTCGAAGCTTGGCGACGGGTTTGTAGTGTGGAAGAGCGGCAGAATATGGAATCTATGCGATTTGCGATTTGGGCTGTCAAATCCCTCAGCAGGGCAAGCAGTCAAGACAGCGGAAGTCGACGATAGGCTTTGCTTTCTGTGATGTTGGTGGGAAGAAGGGAGGAGCGGTAAGAGAAGAAGGATACAGGGTAAAAGAGAGGAGCAGAGGAAAAGCAGGACGGTCTCGAGGGGGGGGGTAGGCGAAGGCGGGAACTTAGCTCATTGACGGTGGACGTGGATAAAGAAGGACCAGACGGAATAACCAGATTCGGAGAAACAAAACGACGAACAGGAAGAATTGGAGGGGGGGTGTGGGAAAGGAAACGGGCCAAGCATCGCCAGCTCTGGAGAACCGAGAGGCGGTGGCACACTGATGGGATGACGGTCACTAACTACGCTACGGGAAAAAAGGGCAGCCAAAAGATACAGTTCTACGCAGGCCGGAAAATCGGAAGGAGTTCGAGAGAGAGGGAAACAAGGCGAGACAAGAGAGAAAAGGTTGAGAGACAGCAGGCCGAACAAGCGGGTCGGGACAAAAACTGCAAGGGACGCGGCCAGAGAAAAAAAGGGATCTTGGCCGAGTGGTCTTGTTGGTGGTCTTTGTTGCATACTATGTAAAGATAGTAGAGAAAGAGCTCTTCCTGCTTCTGTATGCCGGCTTCTGCACAGTGCACGTACTATTATCCAGCAGCCCTTTTTGCGGGGACCGGCTGTCTCCACAAGATCAGCCCTTGGGATTCGAACCGTGCCCGTGCCCGTACTCGTGCTCGTACTTTTTTTTGCAGACTGTTGCAGACTGTTGAGGGAGATGCGGAGTACTCCGTAGTTGGCGTAATGCTTTGGCGGGACTGCGTGGATGTTGGACGCTCATCAGATGACAAGTCATGTGGCCGTTAGTAATGCAGTGATGACTACTCTAGTCACATGCTCAGGCACATGGCCCATTCTACATCTGCGATTGAACACTCCCGAGTGAGTTGCCTCTTCTTATCTGATGCCTCCCCATTGCGTAGCAGCTGATTTCTCATCTTTTTTTCTTCCGGCTTTTCTTTCTGCCGAAACCTCTGCCCTTTATTCGGGGCCTCGTTGCGTGATCCGCAGACCGGGGATGTGCCCATCAGCTTCATGGCCTTGCCAAGACCGGCGCCAAGAGCTTTGAAGAGTTGGGAGGCAAAGCCCAAGAGTTTGAAAGTCTTGTGATATTTCCATGGCGTACTCTTATTCGCGGGTGCCCAAGGCTATCAGCCGATGGCCTTGTGCCATGGCTCTTGGAAGCCCTTGGAAGCCCTTGGCAACGGGGACCAAATTGCCATGTTGTTGACAATATTGAGAGTTTCGTCTTCTCGTCGTGGCTATAAAAGAGCACAGGAAACCCCGAGACTTGCATGAATTGGAACGAGTTTGTCCAGCAATCTGGCTATAGTCTCACAGTCTTTCATTTCTGGCACTTATAGTTTGCCATTGAGTCAAGGCAGTTCCAAAAAACGCCTTCATCGATAACACATATCGAGCTTATCAGCTTCAATCTTTGAAATCAATACCACCCACACTTAACTCCACCCCGATATCAGGATGGCAGCCCCTCACTTTGAAGTACATCCGTTTCTTCTCGGAGTGGACGATGTTGCCAAGCAGCTGGACACCACACTGGAGAAGGGCCTGTCCGATACTCAGGTCCAGGAAAGGCAGGTTGTCTATGGACCCAACCAGCTCGAGGTCGCAAAGACGGTCGCCTGGTATTCCATCCTCATCAAGCAGTTCTGTAATGCAATGATCATCGTATGTACCACGAGAGCACAGACGAAGGAGCAATATGCGCAAAAGACGACAGCAGCTGACATACCCTCCTCCCCGGCAGGTTCTCTTTATCATTCTGGCCGTGTCCTTTGGCGTGGGCGATGTCATCGAGGGCAGCGTCGTCGGAGGCGTCATCCTGATCAATGTGAGCATTGGATTCTTCCAAGAGTCCCGCGCCGAAAAGAAGATGGATGCTCTCCGGTCGTTGTCCTCACCAAGTGCCACAGTCATCCGCAACGGCCACTCCCAGATCATTCCAAAGTGTGTTGCCCCCCGCCCACGTCCTAATACTTTTCCTTTTAGGTTCATATCGTATCTGACAGTAATCAGTTCTGAGGTCGTGCCTGGAGACGTCGTCATGCTTCGCATGGGAGATACCGTCCCTGCCGACGTTCGCCTCTTTGAGTGCGTCAATCTGAGCTGCGACGAGCAGGCCATGACGGGCGAGTCGCTCCCCGTCGACAAGGTCGTCGACAACAGCGTCATCGATCCTGCCACGGGCCAGCGGGCGGTATCGGCCGACAACGTGACGGATGGCGACCGCATCAACCTGGCGTTTGCGTCGACGACGGTCAGCAAGGGCCGCGGCCGCGGGATCGTGTTCGCGACGGGGATGGCGACGTCGGTGGGCCGGATCGCGGACGCAGCGGCCGGCAAGGGCAAGCGCAAACCCGGGCGGTCGATGAACGCGCGCAAGTACGGCGTCAAGCAGCCGTTCCTAGGCGCCGGACGGCGCGCGGGTGACCTGCTGCTGCGGCTGCTGGGCATCACAGACTGCACGCCGCTGCAGCGGCGGCTGACGTACATGTCGTACACGCTCTTTCTGTGCGCGGTGCTGATCACCATCATCGTGTTTGCCGTGCACCGGTTCCAGCTCTCGAGCGAGGTGGTGCTCTACGCGACGTCGACGGGCATCGCCATCATCCCCGAGTCGCTGGCCATTGTGCTCATCATGTCCATGGTCCAGGCTGCCCGGGTGATGCGCAAGGCGAACGTCGTCGTTCGGTATGTTTCTGTTTTTGTTTTCTTTCTTTCTGTGTTTTCACAGCAACTAAAAGTAGCTTTGACAGCTGACATGCGTCCCGAAACAGGGATCTCGCTGCTCTGGAGTCGCTCGGCGGTGTGACCAACATCTGTTCAGACAAGACCGGCACGCTCACCAAGGGAGCCATGATTGTCAAGAAAGTATGGCTGCCGCAGGAGAAGGGCTTATACACAGTGCAGGGAACAACTGACCCGCACGATCCCACGGTCGGCAGGGTGGTTCGTTTCGACAACAAAGGGGACAGCGGTGCTGCAGAAGAAGAGGTGGTGGTCGCCACGGCCGACGCCGGCCTGCGGTCTCTGCTCATCTCGTCTGCGCTCTGCAACGCGGCGACGGTGCGCCAGGACGGCGAGTCTGGCGAGTGGCTGGCGATTGGCGATCCGACTGAGATCTCTCTGCAGGTGCTGAGCATGCGTTTCGGCATGGGAAAGAGCAGCCTCGAGGCTGAAGTTGGCGGGAGCGTCGGTGGGTGGAAGAAGCTGGCCGAGTTCCCCTTTGACAGCTCGATCAAGCGGATGAGCGTCATCTACGCGCGGCCACCTGAGGGTAGTCAGGATGGGCCGAATGTCGCCTTCGTCAAGGGCGCTGTCGAAGATGTTATCGAGCGCTGCTCGGCCGTGTTCCAGGACGGCAGCGACGCTGTGGCGATGACGGACGAGACGAAGGCGAGAGTGATGGAGCAGACGGGCAAGTTTGCGCCGCAGGGTCTGCGTGTTCTTGCTGTGGCCCAGAGATCGTGGACTGGGCCAGTGGAGGTTGCTGGCAGAGTGGGTGGCGAGAAGGGTGATGATGATGTCGACGTCGATGTCGAAGTTGGCGAGAAAAGCGACGAAGGAGAAAAAAAAGGAGGAGGTAAGGACGACGACAAAGCTGCCAAAGAGACGGACCTGCGCGGGCAGGTCGAGAGCGGGCTGACGTTTCTGGGCCTGGTGGGCATCTATGATCCGCCGCGCGAGGACACGGCACGGTCGATTGGCGAGTGCACCGGGGCCGGCATCCGGGTGCACATGCTGACGGGCGACCACCCGGCGACGGCGCAGGCGATTGCCAGCGAGGTGGGGATCCTGCCGGCAGACATGGCGATGATGGCGACAGCAGCGAGGACGACAGCCGTCATGCCGGCGACCGCGTTTGACGCCCTGACGGACGCGCAGCTGGACGCACTGCCGCAGCTGCCGCTGGTGGTGGCCCGCTGCACTCCGGGGACGAAGACGCGGATGATCGAGGCGCTCCGTCGACGGCGACGTCCTAGTGGCGGGCCACGGTTCACGGCGATGACGGGCGACGGGGTCAACGACGCGCCGAGCCTGCGGCAGGCGGACGTTGGCATCGCCATGGGGTCGGGCAGCGATGTGGCCAAGTCGGCTGCCGCGATCGTGCTGACAGACGACCGCTTCAGCTCGATCGTGGCAGCAGTGCGTGAGGGCCGTCGCATGTTTGACAACATCCAAAAGTTCATGCTGCACCTGCTGGCATCCAACGTGGCCGAGGTGATTTTGCTGGTGATCGGGCTCTCGTTCCGCGATGCCGCCGGCAGCTCTGTCTTCCCCGTCAGCGCCCTGCACATCCTCTGGATCAACATCTTCACCTCGGCCCTGCCGGCTCTCGGCCTCGGAATGGAGCCGGCTGCTCCCGACCTCATGCGCCGTCGCCCCCACGGCCGCAGCATCTTCACGCGCCAGCTCGTCGCTGACATGCTCGTCAACGGCACCGCCATGGGCGCCGTCGCTCTGCTGACCTTTGTCACCGTCGTCTACGGCGCCCACGACGGCCGACTCGGCCACGACTGCAACCACGCCTGGTCGCCTGCTTGTCGCCCCGTCTTCCGCGCTCGCGCCACCGTCTTCGTCCAGCTGACCTACCTGATCCTCTTCTCTGCCTGGGAGTTCACCGACAATCGCCGCTCGCTGCTGCATCTGGCCGCCCGTCTGCCCTCGAACCGGCTGCTCTTCTGGTCCGTCCTCGGCGGCATGCTGCCGCCCATCGCCCTCGTCTACATCCCTGCCGTCGGCTACAAGGTCATGCGCCACGCGCCCATCTCCTGGGAGTGGGCACTTGTCTTTGCCGGCTTGGCCATCTACTTCCTGGCCTGCGAGGCCTGGAAGTACACCAAGCGCACCCGTGGCTGGTTCGAGGAAGCTGTTGTGCTCGAGGACGGCCAGTTTCTCGCGCTCGAAGACGAGTCCACCGACAGACACCGGTCGACCCGGTCGTTCTCCAAGAATCTGAAGCGCATTGGGACTTCCTTTAGCAGGCAGAGCACGATGGAGGTTGGCGGACGTTGAGTGGGTTGCGACGGATTTCGACATGTATGTAGAGAGGCCTGAGATATTAGCTAGAGAAATCCTTTGCATCTTCCCTATAGTGCGAGTAGCACTTCTCAGTGGTTGAGTTAGTTTTCAATAACATGATTGGCAAGGCAATCAACCAGACGAGACAGCGAGAAGAAGGCTTCGTTAGATAATGCTGGTTATATTGTATCATTACATTCGTGCCTAGATAGGACTGCTCCATGGGACTGATTCCGGGTCTAATTCGGCGCAGCTCTTCCATTCAGGAGTGACTGACGAGCTCAAGCCATACTGCTGCAGCAGTTGCCGTGACTTGCGCAACTCCTTAGTTCCACTCTCAAATAGGTGGCGAGTTTCTCGCCATGTTGCCTGTTTGAACGCATCGTCAGAGCTTTCAAGAACCACGATTCGCGGCTTCGAGTGGCCGTGGCACCACTACCGTTTTTCGTGGCTCTGCACTCTGTCCTCTCTGCATCTTCTGTCATACCCTAAATCTCCATCCTCACGTGTGGATCGAGAGCTGGTCCAGATGCCCGCCAAACTGCTGCCGTAGTCGGTCCAGGATGCGCTGCGCCTCGTCCGACTCGCCGATAAAGGCCAGGTGCCGCACCGTGTCCAGGCCCATGGACACGATCCGCCCCGGGTACGCCGGCACTCGCCGTCCTGGCGGTGGCGGCGGCAGCGACAGCTGGTGCTGCTCCGCTTTCGCCGTGGGCGCGCCAGCGGCCTCTTGCACATCCCGCAGCAGCTGGTCGTCGGCGAGCAGCGCCACGGCCGGCGCGGGGCTGGGGTGCGTGGGATGGCGCAGGTCCAGATGTGCGCGCTCCAGCCGGATAGCCGGCCGGTCGTCGTGGTCCATGATGGCCACAAACGACTCGTACAGCCGCGGCGACGGGCTCGACAGGTTCCACGCCTTGAACGTCGACTTCCACGACAGGTAGCACCACGGCCAGAAGATCGTGCCCTCGAACTCGCCCGCCGCACCGTCGCCCTGCCGGTGGTCAAACAGCGCCGCTCCGCGCGCCATCGCCCGGTACGCGTCGTCGAGCGTGACAGCGCCGCTGGCCTTGGCTCGGACTAGGCGGTCTAGCAAAAAGGAAGCGGGCGGCGGTGATCCTTCCGCTGCGGCTGCGGCTGCGGCTGCGGCTGCCGCCACTGACTGACCCTCCCCCCGCCNATCCAGTCCCAGACGACCTCGTCCAGGCTGTCCTCGGCCGCCAGGAACTGCACCAGCACGCCGGTCAGCTGCGTGTCCGCCACAAACGACAGGTCCCGCTCCAGCCCGGCTGACCGCAGCCACCGCAGCACCTTGAGGCCGGCGCCCGACGCCGCCATCGACGCTTTGGCCGACACGCTGGACGACAGCACCGCCTCGCGCCGCTTAGCCAGCAGGCAGCCGGCCGCCCGCTTCGGCGTCATCAGCCCCCGCGCCACCGCCCAGTCAAAGATGTCCATGGGGTCGCGCTCCGTGCCCTGCCGCACCTCGCTCCGCACCGTCTGGTCGTAGCTGAAGAGCGGGTTCGCCAGGATGGCCCGCAGGTGGTGGTCCGTCGGCCGTGAGTGTGGGTGCAATTGTGACTGCAATTGTGACTGTGGCCGTGACTGTGGTCGTGCGTGTGACGACCGTTGCTGTGGCTGTAGCACTGAAGAGGCTGTGCTTCCCTTGGCCGTCGCTGCCGATGACGACGTCGCCGCCGCAGCATCCGGGTCCTCCTCCAGCCAGCCGTGCTCGCGGTCGAGGTGCTTGCGGAACGACGTCGTCAGCGTGTCCAGCAGCTTCTTTGTGCTCTTCTCGTTCAGAGGAAGTGGATGGTGGATCCGCGGCAGCATCCCCTTTAGGGAGCTGAACGACTTCGTCGGAAGCATGACGACAAGACCGAATCGCTTGGGAGTCGGAGCTGGTCTTCCTTCCAAACTGCAGCAAGTTGTGAATCAGGGTTGCCTATCGTGACATGACCTTTTTGCCGACGACTGCTGTGGAACGATTCGAAAGTGGAAAACTGATCGACTGACTTGACCAGCCGACCAGCCGACCCCACATTTCAAATTCACGTGATCCATCGAGCCAGGAAGATCAGCCAAGCCAAATGCAGAATTATGTGGGGCTAGAGCCCAATTCAACTTTCGCTAATAGTACGAGTACTCGTACAAAGTAGGCTGCGACTGCCTCCCTACGCGGCCCAGTATAAATGTACTAGTACGGATACAGTGCTCATGCTTCGTATTTGCTGGCCAATAGATAGCGAGCCTATGGTACAAGTACTCGCACAGAGAGAAATGGCAAACGCTTTCTGCTTTTTTCATCCCTTGGCTGTTGTCTGGCCAGCTCTGGCCGAGCTGGCCGAGCTGGCTGCAGACGCGACCGGTGGCAAAGGAAGCAAATAAAAAGAAAAAGAGGCAAGAGACAAGGGAAAAGCAAATACTAAATCTCAGATCCGTAGCAGATCCCAAGTTGGGCCATATTTTGTACAGTTTATACCATGTATGCTGATTGCATTCCGTACGAATACGGGGTTGGCTGTCAGCTGATTGATCTCCCTCCCCTCTCCCCTCCCCTGCATGTTCCCGGCCACACGGCGCCAAGGTTACTGAGACTTGAGCTTGCCTTCCGTTCTGTCGTGCTGGCCGCACCGTGGAGAAGGCCCTTTCAGCGCATGCAGGCCTCTGTCAGCTGCAAAGCCACCTTCGAAACGCCATAAAGCCAAGTGCTGACAGCGCTACCGATTCTAAACTAGGGCGCTATTATGACTACACTAAACAGGGATGCACGCGCACTCGTAGCTACCCAAGCAAAGTAGCCGGTACATCAGGGCTTTCATTAGGGAAGGTGCTGCCCTTAGAGGCTGTGGCCCCAGTTTTGCGCAGGGTGCCCTCCTCTGGAAAAGCGGAAAAAATAAAACACTGCAAGAATACTGTGTATTTTGTAGAACTTTTCCAGCCTCCTGTTGCCTTCTCATAAAAACCTCCCAATAACGCACAAAATACATCACCACGCTCCTCCTAATCCGTCCATTCATCCTTCCCGCACTATCGCCGTTTTGTCCAAAACAGCACATCCGTGTCCTTCTGCCTTTGCGGGCTCGCTCTCCCGTCGCATTGCCTTTTCCTGGTTTGCTTCGGCTGGTTGCCCTCCTACGCTTCCTATTTTTCCACTCCAGCTTCTTTTTGCGCCATCTCTTCACCCAAATCGAGTCGCTGAAAAGCAGAAAAAATCTCTTCGCTTTTCGTTCCACCCGCGGTCCCTCTTCATCCCGGACCACTTCCATCTCCGAGCTGCCCTCAACTTCCGGCGGGCATCACCTCATCGCCACGTCCAACTTTTTATTTCAGTCCACCCCCCCTTTTACAGAAATGTCCACCGAGCCACAGACTCGCCCGACGCCCTCTCGCGGCGGTCGGGGTGCTAGCCGAGGTGGCAGAGGAGGCTTTGGCAGTCGGGGAAGCACGCGTAACCGAGACCGGCCAGTAGGCGCGACAAACGGCGACGCAGCTGCGAAGCATGATGACAGTCTGGCCGGCATTGAGGACGAAGGCGAGATTGGGCAACTGAAGAAGCTGTACGGAGCTAAGACATCCCTGATCAAGGAGATGTTTACCGATTGGTCTGAAGTCGACATCCTGTTTGCCCTCCGCGAGACTGACGGCGACGAGAACTTGACCGTCACGCGAATTGCCGAAGGTGTGTGATCTCAATGATTCAGCTCTCGAATTAGCCTCACCTGCCTGTTTTTTATTTTTATCCCTTGCTTCGGCAGAAACTCGTCCACACGAGCTCCGACAGAGCTCACATGCACTCTCAGCTTGATCTCTCTATCTCTCTTTCTCTCTCTTTCTGTCTCTGTCTCTCTCTAATCGCGCAAACAGGCACCATTTCCCAATGGGACGAGGTCTCCAAACCCAAGAAGGAACGCGCGAAGCCGAAGCCCGCAGCTGCAGGCGAATCAGCCCCAGGCAGCAACTCTAGGCCTGGCAGGACCACCGGGGCTGGCCCCGAACGCACTCGCGGACGTGCTAGGACTGTCGAGAGAGGCGGCCGCACTGCACGTGGCCGCTCGGCTCAGCCTGCTAATGGAACCCGTCCTGAGAAGACTCAGCTCTCAGTACCGACGGAAGAATCTCGGGCCTGGGAAAATAACCACGAATCCCACGATGACACTGCCCCCGCTAATACCACGCCGGCCCCTACGAATAATGAACACACTTCTACCCCCGCCATCGCATCCAAGACCGCTACCCCCGAAACATCCACTCCAGTACCCAAGACCTGGGCAAGCATGCTTCGCCAGTCTGCAGTGCCGAAGCCTGTTGTAAAGCCCAAGGAAGCCCCACCGGCACCCAAACCCATCCCCGAGACCGCTGAATCGTCCCCCCTTCAAAACACCGCCGTCTTAACCCCCCCAGACGCCGAATCGGAGCCGGCAGCCGAAGAAGTAGAAGAAGAAGAAGAAGAAGTGGCACAGATATCCATCAAAGAAGAGGTGGTGGTTGTGGAGGTTGCCGTGCCTGCTGTTGCGATACCTGACGTCGTCATCCCGCCGTCCCAGGATCAGCTCACGGAGAGCAACCTGGAACAGGTGGCTGACATCTCGAAACCTCTCACTACCGATACCATCCGCAGCGAAGCTGCAGACTCGTGGGATACGCGTACGGCAGCCTTGGCTGGAACGAGCTCGCCGGCGCCCGCGGCTCAGCATGCTGTCGGCTCTCTGCCAAAAAATGCAGGCAGCGGATTTGCTACCTCGGCGCTGAAAGCAACCGATCGTGCGGCTGTCCGGACGCCCAGCTACTCCCGGCGGGTCCTCGACCAGGAGGAGGCTGTGCGCATGCCGGTCAACCGCGATGTCGACCGCGCTACTGTCCAGTTTGGTGCTCTGAGCTTCAGCGGCGGCGACGATGACATTGACGGCGACCGCGAAGAGCCAGAGACACGGACGCAGCCCCCCGATGACTCTCCGACCGCGCATCCCCGCGCCTCCCTCCCGCCAGCTATTGCGCCATCGTCTGTTCCGGATGCATTTGCTGGACAACGGCCAGCAGCCGCCGCGGCGGCGAATGCCTCCCCCCTCCCGCCTACTGGGCCAGCAGGTAGTCTCAGTCTTCTCAACCTCCTATGACAGAGATCTAAACTAACACTGATCCAGCAGCCACTGCCACTTCTGTCCCCCAGCAGCCCACCCCATCTTCCACCCAAGGTAAGCTCTAGAGCGATCACTAGTTTCCCCAACCGCCAGAGCGGTCTTGTGGTGCTCGCGCTGACGTGGACGTTGTTTGTAGCCCAGTCTGTGCCGGCATCACAGCAATACGGCCGCTTTGCCCAGGAGACGGCCTTTGCCCAGAAGCCGTTCGACGCCTATGGCCAGCCAGCAGCCAACCCCCAGTTCGACAACTTCCAGAACCTCCCCGCCTCGTCACAACCGCAGGCACAGGCGCAGGCGCAGGCCCAAGCCCAAGCCCAAGCCCAGCAGGCGCAAGCTGCATACAGCTCTGCTCCCGGCGATTACTCGCAGTACTACACCTCTGCTGATGCGCAGAGCCGGGTGCCGTTCAACTACTACAACCAAGCATATGGCCAGCACGCCGTGCAGGGACATCAGGATGCTCTGCAGAACCAGCGCAGCTATGGCGGATACCCTCTGAACGACTCCCTCAACCAGTACCCCCAGAGCAATGCTTCCAGATTCGGTGCTGCTGCTGCTACAGGTGCGGCAGCACCAGTGGTCGCGGATGCCCAGAATAGCGGCTCCACCACACCGAACCCTCCTGCGCCCGGCCAGCCGCAGCAGGCCCAGCAGCCTGGTGCAGTCCAGAACGGACAGGCCCAGGCACAGTCCCAGCAGCCCCAGGGAAGCCAGTACCCGTACAACCACCCGTACTTCACGAGCCCGTACTACAACCAGTACATGAACCAGATGAACCAATATGGAAGCTTTGGACAGGGCAACTTTGGGCCGTATGCCAAGGGATACGGCAACCACCACCCGGCCTATGGCGTTTCGCCGCAGACGCCGTATGAGCATAACATCTCGCAGGGCTCCGCCTTTGGAGCTGGCTCGTCTCTGCACCGTGGCGGCGAGACAAGCTCGCTGGCATCCGGGCTGGCCGAGTACGGCCGGGCCGGCTCTGGCCAGCCGTCGAGCTATGGCAGTGGCCACGACGGCAGCTTTGGGCGTGCGGGAGCCGGGGCATACCAGTCCCAGCAGGGCCAAGGGTTCGGAGCCCCGCCGTCGCAAGCCAGTGCGCAGCAGGCCGGTGCGGATGATCTGAAGCCTTACGGCGACTCCAAGGGTGCTGCCGGACCGAGCCCGTCTATTGGCGGAGCGCGCCCGGGATCGGCCACGACGCAGTCCTCGCAGCCCGGGCTGCCGACGCCGCAGTCCAGCCAGCAGAGCATTGGCAGCTACGGCGGCTACCCCTCTCACCTGCAGGGCCACGGCGGCCTGCATGGCAACCAGTCGGTCACCGGGAGCGGCTACGGCATGAGTGCTGGTGCAAACCAGACTCACAGCAACAACCCGTACGGCGCCTACGGCGGTCATGGTGGCCACGGCGGCCAGGGGTTCGGTGGCAACAGCTACTACGCCAACCAACAGCAGCGTGGCGGCTGGGGTGGCAACTACCACTAGAGTAGGCACGGCTCGTGAACTGCACTGTTTTTGATGGGATCTGGAGCTCGACACAAAGCTCGTCTTTTTATTTATCTATCTGGCGCACATGCGATGTAGCTGCGCCCAATCAATCACGCGCTGAAGTGCTGATGGCCATGTTTCACCGCTCTATTTATTTTTCTTGTATCTGATCTGACGGATTTTAGTCCATGAAAAACAAGTGTCTCGTTTGTCTACCCCAGGAAACTTGTGACTGTACGATGTTTGTCGTCTGTTTTTTGTCGCTATACTCGGGATACGTTTCGGCGGGAATGAGGTTTACTATTTTTTATGCAGTTCTCTTTTTTAAAAGACCCTCTCTTTTGTTGTGTGTGTTTGTCTCGTGTATGCTTGTCTTCTTTTTTGGCCCAAAGGTCTCGGGGTGGTTAAAAAAGTTGGGGGAAAAGAGGACAAAATATCATTTGCCATTTGCCAGTATCCCAGCAGTGCGCTCTGCGGAACGGGAGAAGAAAAAAGGAACAGAAAATGCAGGAACTTTCAGCAGAATGAGAAAAACGCCATCCTCGTTTGCCCCGAGGAGATGAACCTTGATCATGAGCTTTTTGACGTGAGCATTGTGCCCGCCAGATGATGCACGATTGTCTGCTGGAGCAGAAGTCTCGGGAGATGTGGTCACACCGGAAGCAGGTCTCTGTGCATCGGGAGAGGATTTAAGAAAGAGGTTGTGGTTATGTATTGACGTAGCCGAGACTGTCTCAAACGGACGAAACGGGTGAAACTGGGATTTCGGTTCCGAAGTAGCAACTTCTACTTCCGTAAAGTGATTGATCTGTTTTGGAGCTGTGTACAATTATGTAGTCTACGAGACGCAACACAAGAGATACATTATGCGGTATGTGCTCTCAAAAAATAAAATTGGTCAATTTTACCATCACAAAAGTAGGCTACATAGAATTTATAAACGATTGTGTTAAGCCCTCAACCGTCGAGCAAATCCATCTTCTTTTCCATGGCAAGAATAAACTGAAGATCCTATTACCTAGTTAGCTTTTATCTACACACAAGTTTATGGACCATCCGCAAATTTACCTCCAATGCACTAGTACTGCCATCTTTAGCAGTGTTCTCGTCTAGAACCAAGTTGGCAAGTCGACGTTTTCTATCCTGAAGTTGCGAAATTTGCTTAATTTTGGAACCGTGTCAGCTACCAAACTCGAGTGTTATGAAGAACACTACTCACCACCTCCACAGTTCCGGCGGTTACATATTTCAGGATTGTAACCTCTCTAGTTTGCCCAATTCGCAGAGCTCGTCCTATTGCTTGGTCCTCAACTGCTGGATTCCACAGTGGCTCGACGATGTGAACTCGATTTGCGGCTGTCAAGGTGAGGCTGTTTTTATAATGTCAGCAGTTATTTTGGGCGTGCGTGGTTCAAAAAAGTCCTACCCAACAGCACCGGTCCCAATGGATACTAGCATCACTCTCAATGAATTGTCTTTTTGAAATCTCGATACGATTCCGTGCCTCTCGTGGGAATTGACTCTACCGTCGATCACGGAGTGGAGAATATTGCGGCTATCAAGCATTTTTCCAAGTCTGTCCGAAGTTGCTCTCCAAGTAGTAAATACCACACTGTTCGGCAAGTCAATCATTTACTTCCTCCCCAAAGACTGCTGCTTATCAAATAAGTACCTTTTAGATTTGGAAAAATTATCTTCCAGGTTCTGTACTACCGCTGTCAGTTTTGACGGCTCCGGCACGTCAAGAGTCATTAGGGATTTTGGCGACGAATGGCCTGAAGACGTTTCCGAGAATGCGCTTTCGGGGTATGGGGATAGAGAAGAGCGTGTCTCAGACTTTGTTGCAAAATTATCCAGATTCCGGGAACATTGTGGACAAATGTCCAACCCTTCGAGCAAACTTATCATATCATCATCTTCCTTATTACAGATTTCGCAAGATGATTCAACGACGGGGCCAGGTACTGAGTCCAGTTTTCTCCTCTTATTGTGCCGTACCGGAGTTGTTGGAGGATGAGCATCGACCAAGATTCCGTGGCTGAACAACTGACGAAGTTTAAGGATAGTGGAAAACAGAATTGTATACTTTTTGGCGGGTGAAATCTGAGATACAATTTTGTCGCACTCCTTGACGCATGAATCTAGAATTCGGTCCCGTTCTTGTTTCTCATGCCAAGTCATCTCGACCTAGACTTCTGTGGTCGTTTTAGGAGGGAGCTGTAGATAATTCGAATTGCGGCGCAAACAAGTAGCCCACAGAAGAAGTTTCAAGTTGGCTGGTGATCCTCCCCGCAGGGGCGCCACAATATCGTGCTCGAAAGTTTTAGCATCGGAAAATGGTTGAAACCGGAGGAACTTGAGAAGAGAACAGAGGTCGGATAGGGAATTCTGTATCGGGGTACCGGTAAGACACCACCTCCTTTCAGCTTCCAAGTCTGCTGCAGCTTTGAACTGAAGCGAAGCGTGATTCCGAATCCAATGAGCTATGGAAGCGTTAATTTATATATCGTGGGAGAGGTGCTGTGCTGTCCACACACCTTCGTCGAGTATCACCCTGAACCAGAACAATTTTTGTAGAGCTCGCTCGCGTTTCCAATCGGCGACCAAAGTGTTGTATGTCGTGAGCACAACATCGGCATGCAGAAAATATTCTGGAGACTTCATGTAGATAACGATCTGACAAGCTCCCTGTTAGGCGTCAGATTTTGGGTCAACGCTACGTGGGGCAAGTTTAGGAGCGAGGTGAATCCAATTCTCGAAAGCATGAAGAGCCACCTACAGCGGCTCTTTGATGTTCAACCGGCAGCTGTTCTACATGAAGTTCAGGTGAGAGGCGAATCAACAATATCTGGGCTGAAAACTCTCTCGGCATCCACCGAGAAACTTTCAGAAAGTGTCACAAAAAATTTCAAAAGCATCAAAGACACTTTGTCCGACAGAGATTCCGAATCGACTCTATCTAGGAGAGCTTATGTTTTGGGTGCATTTGGAGCTCCTAGTTACAGCGCCGACCAAAATTCCGCGTTTGATGAACGGTTTGGACCATCTGGACACTGGATATTCAGCAACGAAACATTTCAGGAATGGTCGACTGGGAAGGGCTTAGGCACAAGCATTCTTTACATACACGGAAAGCCAGGAACAGGTATGCCGCCCCTTACCAATCTATGATTTGTGAAGATGTCCGACAAGAATGTTGACAAGGGAAGGGAAATCGAGCATCGTGTCTCACATCATCCATGAGCTTCAGTCCCAACAGTCTGAAACGTCCCAAGCAACGGCAACCAAGACGAAACTTTTGTATTTCTACTTCAAACACTCTGATCCAACAAAGAGAAACATGGAAGGCCTTCTACGAGCTCTTCTGAGTCAGCTTCTGGAGCAGGATGACAGAGTGCTAGAAGTGTTCTACGAGAAGGCATGCAAATCCAGCCATGCAGATCTGCGCAGGCTGCTAACTCTTAAGAAACTCGCCATTGAGTTTCTATCTCTTCAAAAGTCCTGCTGGATCATTGTAGATGGACTAGATGAGTGTGGACAGAACAATTACAGCTCAAAGCAAGTTTCTGAATCCATTATTGACTGGTTTACGGACGATCTTATTCCTACTTTCACACGTGAACAGGCTAGACTTCGACTCTTGATATCGGGCCAGAGGGATGGCGTGCTTGACAGGAAACTATCAAAATGTCCAGCTATTGAGTTAGACAGAGAATCCTCCCATGTTCTGGATATCCGACGATTTTCCGAGGCTAAGGCAAGGAAAATTAGAGAGTATTTCGACCTCTCCGATGAACAGGAACTCTCACTAGTCGAAAGAGTCACAAATTCATCCGAAGGTAGGTCTGGATCATTCTTATTAACCTCGGAGTTTTGCTGACGAAGGATAGGAATGTTCTTGTATGTGAAGCTCATGCTAGAGCATTTGCTGTGCCAACATTCCGAGGCCGATTATGAGGAGGAACTTGAAGCCGACTTTCCAAGAGGAATTAACGAAGTGTTAATAGTTTTCTGTATTCATGATTTGCCTTCTAAACTGATAATAATCCTAGGTACGAACGTGTTGCCAATCGAGTTTTGGGAGGTTTGGGAGCAGGTCCAGTTTCTCAAGCAGACTTGCGGGACCACAAAAGGGCGAAAAAGATTCTGTTATGGATAATCTGTGCAGCCCGGCCGTTGCACTGGAGGGAAATCCAGGCTCTTATTTGCATCGACACAACGGAGGGGGTATGCCATGGTAAAAGGCTTTATCGAGGCACTTGCAAAGACATCTGTGGTTCGCTGGTGGAAATCGAGCCCTGCAGCTTTGCACCCAAGTCGGAACCTGACAGAGTTGTAACCCTTGTGCATCGCACCGCCAAGAAGTAAGACCGACGATTCCACGTTTTTATTCAAAGCTAACATGTCATCCTAGTTTTCTCATTGAGTCAAATCGGATAGACATCTCTCAAGGTCACGCAGAGTTGGCTACCATTGCTTGCTCCTACCTGACGTCAGAGCCGTTTCAACGAGCCTGGACCGGAAATGAAAAGACTGTGGCAGCGCGCTCGGGGTACTACGGATTCCAAGACTACGACGCAGCACATTGGCAGTATCATGTTCATGCAACACTCCAATACTCGAAGGCACCAAAAGATTCGGACGGATCGAAAGCATCAGACGCACTGGATCCGCAACGATCGGATTTTCTAAAACAGGCCAGTCGATTTTGCCGCCAATACGAAATAGCTCAGGCAGGCGAAGAAATTGGTAATGGGATACTCTCAGAGGACAAAATCGCCGAAATTGTCGACCCTGCCAACCAGGAGTTCAGCATGAACGCCAAAAATCTGGAAGACAGAGTCAAGTCTATCAGGGGCGCCATGGAGAAAAGCGAAAGATTCCAGCTAGAAGGCAAAGAAAAGAAAATATTTCATTCTCTTCAAGGCATTCTGAGGTTCAAATGCCCAAAATTGCGATGCGGTCTCTTTGCGTCAGGCTTCGGCACTTCCAAGGAACGCGATGTCCAAGTTCTGCAGCATGAACGGCCATTTAAATGTTTGGAGGGGGAATGCTATGCAAGCACTACGGGGTTTTCCTCTCACTCAGAACTGGAAGAGCACAACAACCGAAAGCACAAAGACGACTCCCCTCAAGACCTCTTCCCGAAACCTCGCAAGAAGCCCAAGGACATCTGGGCAGCCAGTGCGGCCGGGGACCTGGAAAGTGTCAAGGAATTTTTAGAGAACGACGTCGATTTGAGTACACAAACAAAGCGAGGGGGCTGGCTCACACCTTTATTATGTGCTGCCAGGCATGGGAAAATGGATGTGTGCACATTTCTGGTCGAGAAAGGCGCGGACATTTTTTATCCCCAAAGTGATATGAGACAAGAATCCACAGCCCTTTCTGAAGCGATAAAGAGACAGGACGATACTTTTTCCTTCAATCTTCTTCGTTTGGCGAGCGAGGTGGACAAATACATTTTTTACCATCGTCGGGATAGTTTTCTTTAACACATGAAGTTGTCGTTTTGTTCGAACTTCAGCAGCCTGTTTCACGAGCTGCTGCGATGGAACGATTCAAGGAAGGAGAGGATTAAATTTGCAGAGTTGCTACACGAAGTAATCACCGAGCACTGTAAGAATGAGAGTGCGAGTGAGTTGTTGGAGTTTGCCCTCCAACAAGAATTTCCTGAGTTGGAAGCATTGAGGCCTACTTGGTATTCAATTATATCATCTCCATCTCGAGATCGATACGGCTACACGCCATTGCATCTCGCATTTAGGTCTGGCAACCGAGCTGCAATCTCATTTCTACTTGCGCGGCTCGACAAGCACGACACGTACCGGCAGGATGAAGTTGGCGACACGTCGTTACACAACGCGCTAATATGGGGTTCCAAATGTGTTGTTGCGGACTTGAAACTACTGCTTGCAAAAAGTGGCAAAGAAGCGTGGCCGATTAGAAACATGAAGGGATTGACTCCATTTCGCTATGCTATTCAGGAGATACAGCGAAAAGAAATTGTTCAAACATTGGTCGACTTTGGGCGGGACGAACTTTCTGTCGAAGACGCGGAGTGGCAGACAGCGCTGCACTTTGCCGCGAGAATAAATTCACCAGAAGCTTTCTCAGTTCTTCTGGAGTCATGCCGTGTGGATTTGACACGAACAGACGAAGATGGAACAATTCTATTGTCGCACGCGGCGCGTCATTCGCCGAAGATAGTGAAGCTTATTTACGCGAAAGACCCGACCTTGGTCTTGACACGAGACGAGACAGAAGAAGCACTAACACCACTACACCACGCCGTATTAGAGAGAAGTCGGGGAACTGTCGAAGTCTTAATGGGCTTCCCTGAAGCAACAGCGCTGTTGGAAATGTCATGGCAGTACTTTCTGGAAACGAAACTTTCGCCCAGTCAGTCCTCCCGTCTTCTGCTGTGTTGCCTCCTTGCAAAGAATAAGGATTTTGCTACCACGATTCTTTCCAATCCAAAAATATGGTTTGAACAAATGTTCACCTGGCAGGTCGCTGGAACTCGAGATGCTGCTCAAACATGGGGGGATATCGATGTCGAATTGCTCTTGCTGCTAAGAGGGCTGATAACCGAACCAACCACTGACACCTCTAAGAACGTCTCCGAAGAACAATGGCAGTGGCTCAGTACGATCGCTCAAGGGCTGAGAGAAAGTTCATCCGGCCAGACTATCGATCAAGACACAACGCTTCTCCGTCTGGTGCAATATGCCATCGAGACTTTGAAGAAGGCCTATTAAAATTGCTGGTCGAAGCTGGATTTACTGATACTATTATGGCAGCGATCAAAGATCCAAAGCTGGAAGAAGAATTTTGTAAGATGCGTATATATTTAAGGGGGAAATAGGTTCTAGCATGTGATATTCGAAAACACGAGAGCCATTTTATGCTATGCTGTGAACCGCTGCCTTGAACATTATGTTTTATTACAACTCAGCCTACCTACACAAGTATATGAAACGCAACTGCTGCTTATCAGAACCAAAGAACGCATAATTTTTAGAAATCGCCTAACTCGAAGGACAATGTCCAACCGATCCCGTGATCATACAATTTCCATCGACAAAGACCCTTCTGGCCATAGAGAACAGATCGAAGTCGTTGGGCTCAAGTGACACTGCAATGAAAAAGTAACGAGCCATCCGTTGCCTAGGCAGAGACCAAACGTTCCTGTGGATCTACATGCCTTCACATCTTTAGAACCATGCATCCCTGCTTACCGTTCGCGACGACACCCTATGCCGCCTTATCCTTCTTGGATGCTGTCACGGCCCATATTCCCTTGGTGACCAGCCAGCCGGCCAGGAGTGCGTGCAGCCAGCGACCGACGGAGCCCTCCAGCAGCGTCGGCTTCTCGCCCGACGCGCGGCGCCACATCCACGCCTCGTTGACAAATACTGCCTCTGCAGCGGACCGCCGAACCTCTGACACAATGATGATGTGCACTACAATGTCTGGGCTACCCGGCAGCGGCTCAATCATCAGCTCAGCTCGCTCCACACGCTCGGCACTCTCGGCTGCCTTTCCGTCCTGATCAGCACTGCTGCCGCTGCTGCCGTTGCGCCACGTGACCCTGTGGACGCCGTTGACCAGGTCGCCAGGGGCAAAGTCGAGGGCGCGGATGTAGTCGGCGTCAAAGGTGTGGCGCAGGGCCGGTTCCGAGACCAGGCCGCGCACGGCGAGCGCCTGTGGTGTCCAGCTGAAGGCCTCCATTGTGCCGCGCAGGAAGGCGCTCAGGAGCGCCGAGGTCCTCTGGGCCTCTGTAACTTCTGTGCCCCCTGTGGCTGCTGCTACTGCCACGGTGATGGCGCTGACAGGCACCGGACGAGAGACCACCCGCTCGCAGGATACGACATATTGTGAGTCCTGCTCTAGAACGTCACCCGGTAGCGAGTGCGGAGGGGGACACTGGATCTCGCTGGCGGCTGCAGCTGAAGCCTTTCCTTTTTCTTTTCGGAGCCCCTTCTTTGGAGGTGGTGTGTGGATATTTGTGGTGGAAGCTGATATGTGGTTGGAGACGATCGCCTTCAGGGCCAATAGATAGGCTGTGGGGGCGATAATGGGAAGCAGGCCCAGGATAGCCACGGCCGGCCGCGACAGCGAGGGAATTTCAAACAGCATTTTTGTGATTGTAATTATTAGCTCACCGTTGGGTTACATCAAGAACCTGGAACATTATCTTCTAGAAAATCCTCATTGACAATAACCTGTTGGTTCACTCTTTGTCCCTTCCATTCCCCAGCAGCTGTGCCAAGACTCGTCGAGGAGTAAGCACATAGAACGGATAGACACATAGGTGTAGTAAGCCCCGCATATTTGAATTTCCCCGCAATACTCATTAGTCGCACGCGCGACAGCCTGACAAACGGGGCGACTGCCGCCTTCACGTCTGAAACAACCAACAAATGCCCATGTGTCTCTGCCTAGGATGGATAAGCCACAGCAATCATTACCGATCCGGGGACATGTGAGAAACAAGTCTTCTACAAAGGGTAAGAGCTGACCTCTTTGGATATCAAGAAAAGGCTTTCCCATATTAACAAAAGCGTCTTTAATAGCCACTAGGCCGCGGTCGTCTACCAAAGGTCCGCTGGACATGGATGAGTATGCTGGAGCCGATGTGCCGATGATGCAGCTGGCCGGAGTACTTTCGCTGACCGTCTTCTCAAGCAAGGTCTTACCGGCACCCGTGACTACCCTGCAGCAACAGAGAGCGGCAGCATCGTCATCGTCATCGTCACCCTTGTCACCACCACCGCCATCGGCAACGATCATGTCGCCCCGAACCATTACACGCCCAGGCCAGCGGCAAGGAAGGCCGGCTTCCGGGTCGCCAGGCATGCGGTCGCCTGTGCCACAGTCGCCGGTGCGGCCCGCGGGGGGACGAGGTGGAGGCAGGCTCATGTCGCCCATCGGAGCGGCGCAGACGGCAGAGACGAAACGGCCAAAGGACTTTTCCTTCCTGCTCAAGCCCGAGATATACCACCCGCTCTCGACGGCCAACCTGCCGCAGCCGTTCCGCAGCTCGCCCCAGCAGCCCATGCCGGACACGCCGCTTGCCGACCTCCTGGCGGCGGGGCAGTTTCGCGCGGCAGCCATCGTGGCCGCACAGCAGCTGACAGGGTCGGGAGGTGGTGGCCAGACGCCCCCCACGGCAGCAGCCGTAGATCCGACAGACCACGCGCGCATCCTCAGCCTGCTGTACACGCGGCTGGCCTGCCTGGTGCTGATCGAGGCGATGCCGCTGGCGGCCCAGGAGGGCAAGGCTCTCGAGGACCTCGGCAGCAGCTTCTACTTTGACCCGGCCACGGGTGCACACCTGGCGCCGTGGGAGCTGCGCGTGCTCAACGTGCGCCTGCAGGCAGTCGGCTTCGGCGACCCGCGCCGCGCCATCATGAGCTACTACGACCTGGCCCGCGAGGCCCGCGCCCGCGCCGCCGCCGCCATTGGCCGCCACGACCACTCGGCTAGCGAGCTGTGGAAGGGCCGCCTGGCCGAGCTCGGGCTCAAGGTCGCCGGCGCCCTCATCGAGATGGACGACATGGCTGGCGCCGCCGCCCACCTGACCAGCATGGCTGGTGTTGCCGGCGTCAACGGTGTCGCCGCCCGCAACCACCGCCGCCTCCAGACCGCCAGGGCTCTGCTGTGGCTGCACATCGGCGACGTCGACGCCGCCCGCGCAGAGGTGCAGCGGGTGGCCACTCCCGCTACCACCGCTGCTGCTGCTCTGCCCTCTGGCGACGACGACACCCTGGGTCCGCGCATCATCTCTGCGCTCTGCGACATGGCCGACGACGACTACGCCTCGGCGCTGAGCACGTGGCGGGACCTGCGCGAAGACGCTCCCAGCGACGAGATGATCGGTGTCAACCTGGCCGTGTGCCTGCTCTATTCAGGCCTGATGCAAGAGGTTGGAAGACCCGTCCTTGTTCCTTTTGTATTTGCCTCTGCTTGGCTTTCCTCGCTAACAACTGACTAGGGTCGAGCCGTCCTCGAGAGCCTAGTGGATGCCGGCTACTCGTCCCACACGCTGCTCTTCAACCTCTCTACAATGTACGAGCTCTGCTCCGACCACTCCAAGAGCATGAAGCAGCAGCTGGCCCAGCGTATGGCCGACAGGACGCCCACAACGGACGGATGGGAAAGGGTCAATGCTGATTTCAAGCTGTGACGGAATACGTACAATACGAGGGGCACGGATCAATTTAAGGGAGCGCATAGAAAACAAGCGAATTCAATTTCAAACTTCAGATATCAGCTGCATGCACGCAAACAATTGCTCGGCTCCCGTCCTGCTGCTCTTCTGCACAAAACCTCAACAACATCTTGTCGTATTACTGCTAAGCGCCTTAGTAATCATACACGTGCCCAGAATCAGGGAAGTCGCCCGCTATTTAAGATATCACAACACGCCCTCTTCCTCTTTTACACCTTGAGCCACAGGTTCACCACGCCCAGGACGTACTCGGCAATCTCACCGACGCCCATTTTGGAGTTGCCGTACACGCGGTCGACAAAGGTGATGGGCACCTCGGCGATGGTGTAGCCGAGGGCCTTTGCGGTGACGGCCAGGGCCATCTGCATGCTGAAGCCGCGTACGTCGGTGCTCTCAAACAGCTTCTCTAGCACAGCGCGCTTGTACAGGCGGAAGGAGCCGGTCAGGTCGGACACGCCCGGGCGCAGCAGCGTGTCGGCAAAGATGTTTGCGCCCTTGCTTGTCAGCTTGCGCTTGAGGTCCCAGCCGTAGACGCCGCCGCCGGGCGCGTAGCGCGTGCCCGTGACTATGTCAAAGTCGCCTGCCTTCTGTCGGGCGATCATCTGCGGGATGAACTTTGGGTGGTGCGAGAAGTCGGCGTCCATGATGATGATGAAGTTGCCCGTCGCAAACTGCAGCCCGTGCACGTATGCCGTGCCTAGGCCGAGCTTGCCGGTGCGCGTCTTAAGGATTACGTGTGGTGCATACGCTTGTACCAGCTGCAACGCCACCTCTTGCGTGTTGTCGGGCGAGCCGTCGTCGACGATGATAAGCTCCCAGTCGAGCTTGCTGCAAAAAAAAGAAAGAAAAAACATTGTCAGCTCCTGTGCTTCTAATATGCCCCCCCTTCGCCAATCCTTTTCCATAAAATATATCTCTTCCCAAAAGCTTCAGTCATACCTTTCGGTAAAGGTCCGGTTCAACAGCCATGTGATGATGGGCAGGTTCTGGCGCTCGTTGAATGTCGGTAGAATGACCGAGTATCTCTCCTTTTTCGTGACAGCCATGGTGAACAAAGGGGAAAAGTCCCGGTGAGCAGTGCGCTTGGCAGGATAATACAAAAGTGCAGAGGAAAGGAGCGTGGTGGTTCACAGGGTAGGCTGAAATGAAACTCCTTTTTCTACGAAGTATGTCCTATTATGGGACGCGCTTGTGACGACAAAGGTGGCAGCTTCTCCCGTGTTATCGTTATCTATAGCTCATGACTAAGCGTGCACGTGTCAGAGCTGGTACGGTCGAAGAGGATGCAACCACGGTATACTAGTGTTCACCGCCTTGGGGCAGAAACCAGTTCTGCATAGCTTCGTGGATTTTTTGACCCGCCATGTGATTAGCCATGTGATCGGCCAACACGCTTGAAATGCAGGTCCAGCTTTGGCGGTTGCTAGGGAGGGTCAGGTGCTAAATTTGGGCGAGTTGCGGCTGTGGGGTAGCTTGCAGTAGCTGCCGCTGTGTTAGTCATCGCTAGGCAGCTACTGTCGTAAATAAAGACAAGAGCTTCCGTCATCTGTCATTGCAACACTTATACTTACGAGTAGATTCTGTGGTCGATGCCCACGACCTGCCCTTTCGACTCATAGCACTTTGTAATGGAATATGTTTGGCTGGGATCTTTAACTAACGCTTTGAAGCTTTCTTGTCAATCGTTTCAGGCAGCAACAACAAGAAGCTCGCTCCGTTCTGTCTGCTGTTTCTTCAATCATGGCATCGTCTTCTGCGGCGGAAACGGGTGGACCTTCGTCTGCCTCTGATAATCCAGTGCAGAATGCGAGTTCCGAGACTACGCCGCTCCTAGGCAACCCCAACGACCCAGCCGTGCAGGAGGCGGGAGAAGCTGGGAAGCTGAGCCAGACGTATGACATACTGAAGAAACATATTTCTGCTTTTGGCATTCTCCGAATCCTAGCTGTGTTTCTGATCGTCGGGGCTGTTCTAACCGCTGGTAAAGCATCCCTTTTCTTTCAGAGATGATCTGCCGTGGCATCTTCTTTACTAACACAGAAGGCAGCTCTCTGGTCCGGGACGAGCCCCAGCTCCGGTGCGGCACTCTGCCTGACGCCAGCATGCATCCACGCTGCTTCGGGATACTTGCAAAACCTGTCGCCAAACTACGCGAACATCGACCCGTGCACCGACTTTGAAGAATTTGTCTGTGGCGGGTGGCAGGAGAGCCACGACATGCGGGCCGACCAGGGCATGATAGACGCGCTCGCGCTCATCGACGACGACGTGACCTCGACCATCCGGCACATACTTGAGGGTGACTATCCTGGCTCATCAGACCACTCGACCTTCTCGCCGCAGAATCTGGCTGCCTCAACGCGTTCCTCGGATCGTCAGAACTTTGACGAGATGAAGGAGGCGTACGGCGCCTGCATGGACACGGATGCCATAGAAAAGGTCGGCATCTCGCCCGTCCTGGAGCTCATCGACGGAGTCGCTGCCACGTTTGGAAGCGGTAGTGACTATTCGGAAGCAATGTTGTATCTTCAAAAGGTGGGTGTTGGTGCCTTCTTCAACTTTGGCGTCGGCGAAGACGACAAAGACCCAGAGACGCAGACCATTGGCGTGAGCCCGATCGTCAGCGTGGGTCTGCCGTCAGAGTCTTACTATGCGGACGAGCAGATCGTGGCCAAGTACCAGGATGCCATGGCCAAGGTGCTGGGCTCGATCAAGCCGAGCGTGGCCAAGATCGGTGCGGCCACAAAGGCTGCGGCGGCACTGGTTCAGCTCGAGTCCCGGCTGGCTGCCGCCGCCCCGGAGCCGCAGGACCTGTACGATGTGACAAAGACGTACAACCCCATGCCGGTGGATGAGACGGCCAAGTTGCTCCCGCAGTTCGGCCTCAGGAGGGTTCTGGAGGCGCTCGTGCCCGGAGATTACAAGCTGAACATGACCATCACGGCATTTCCCGAGGTGTTGGCTAACGTGTCGCGGATCGTGGAGGACACGCCGGCGGATGTGATCCACAACTTCTTCTACTGGAGGCTGATCACGTCCTTTAGCGGAGCGGTACTGGGCCCGGAGATCCAGCCGCTGCGGCAGTTCCAGAACGTGCTGCAGGGCAAGGACGCCAATGCGGAGGCAGAGCGGTGGCGGACGTGCGTTAGAAGCGTGGGCGCGTCTGTGGGCTGGGTGCTGAGCCGGTTTTACGTCGAGGCGGCGTTCTCGGCAGAGGCCAAGGACTTTGGCAACCAGATCATCTCAGACATCAAGGCAGCGTATCTTCGCAACTTTGCGGGGCTGTCGTGGATGGACGACGAGGTCAAGAAGGTGGCGGCTGAGAAGGTGCACAACATCGACCAGAAGGTCGGCTATCCAACAGCAGTAAGTTGAGAATGTTGGGGTCAGGCGTGACAGAAAGGGAGGAATCAAGATTATGCGCTGACAGGAGGTCACTCTGTACAGTCACCCAACATCATGGACCCAGAGGCGTTGCGTGAGTACTACGCGACGCTGAACATCAGCTCGGCGTACTTTGGCAACGTGCTGTCGACGCGGCGGTTCGACGAGCGGGAGGAGTGGTCGGCGCTGGGCAAGCCGACGGACATGCAGCAGTGGGGCATGACGGCGGCAACGGTGAACGCGTACTACAACCCGCCGCACAACGAGATTGTGTTCCCCGCGGCGATCATGCAGTTCCCGCTCTTCGGGGTGGAGCTGCCGAGCTACATCAGCTACGGGGCGTTTGGGGCCGTAGCCGGCCACGAGCTCTCGCACGCGTTCGACAACAACGGGCGGCACTACGACCTGCACGGACGCTACAGCAACTGGTGGACAGAGGCGACGATCGCGGCGTTTACGGCCAAGGCGCAGTGCCTGGCGGACGAGTTTAGCAACTTTACCGTCGAGGGCAAGGATGGGCCGGTGCACGTCAACGGCGAGCAGACGCTGGGCGAGAACATTGCCGACTCCGGCGGGCTGACGGCGGCGTGGTCGGCGTGGAACGAGCGGCGCAGAATGGTGGCAGCAGCGGGGGCGGTCACCTCAAAGCCGGAGCTGTCTCTGCCAGGCCTGGACCACTTCTCGCACGAGCAGCTGTTTTTCATCTCGTTTGGCAACGCCTGGTGCTCAAAGTTCCGGCCGGCCATGCTGACTAACCGAGTGGCGACAGACGTGCACTCGCCGGACCCGGTGCGCATCAAGGGCACAGTGCTCAACTCGCGCGGCTTCCGCGAGGCCTTTCACTGCCCGGTGAAGGAGCCGACGTGCGAGCTGTGGTGAGAGGAAGAGATGGGGGGAGAAGAGCAGGAAAGCGAGTAGTATGAGTCTGTTTTGCTTTTTGGCGCGATCACGCTATGAGCTTTCGTTGGGACCCCAATAACGAAACAAAAATCAATTTGAAGGAAATCAAATGTTAATAATAATAACAGAATCGAATCGAATACAGCTTTCATGTGCATGTTAAGTCTTAATATGGTGCGTATGTAGCTATTTTGGGTTGCGTTTCAGCGCTGCACCTTGAGCTAGCAATGATTTAGGGTGGCATGGCAAGTGTCGAATAGTATCGTAAATACACTAAAAATGAACTATGAGATGTAGGAATCGTAGGACCTCACTCTCTTTCTGACAATTCAATGGTTACGAGTCTGGGAGGTTAGGTGGTACTTACAACTTCCGCCATTGCTAATGATGCCGGCTCGACGCTGCTTGAAGTGGTATAAACTACAATAGACGCTAGTAGTTAGGAAATAGGAAACGGTAAATATGAGTTACGGATTGAAGACGCGAGCAGCTCCTACCCTCCGAGGATTCGTACCGGCTAGAAGCGGTGGTGTGTCGAACAGTGCGTATACCGTTTGAAGTATGAAACGTACGAGTAGGAACAGTCCTTTTGGATATTTGAATAGTACGCTCTCACCTTTGCTTACACTTACATCGTGCCTTATTTCATTCCTGACATCTTAAAATCGCTGAACCTCATCTCTTCTCACACCACTCGAACTAATTCGCATCTTCAACTTTCCGACTCATATCTCACATCGCTCCATTACTGAAGCTATCACCGCTCTTTGTCTATAGCACTATGTCTCCAGTAACACGCAGCAAAAGTAATGGGTTCGGGCATGGGTCCAGCTTCTTGGGGAGCCTTGATTAAAGACGGTTGCGCACTTAGTCGTTTAGCCAGTGTCTTGAGAGAGGCAGATAGAAAGCCACATAACTTTGCTCGAATCAAACTGACACCTTCGCGTCTCGTTGACTTTAGTTCGATGATTCTTTTTAACTAGGCTCTCATGTATAAGTATTCTATTGCTAATACTCCGCTCCGTTTTTAGGTCATCTGTATCTTTTCGAGTCTATAGGACGTCTAAACAAAAATCAAAGGAGACTTGTAATCTTTAAGACTTCGATTAACAGTGCTTAGTTGTTGTGCAATGGTTTACAAACGGGGTACACGTGCGGGTTATGATGCTACTTACATTTTCTCGAGATCAAACCGTTTTAGGGGTGGCCAAACTTGATCTCGCCTGCGCTTGCCTCAACGTTACTTGAGCCCAAGGAGGAATCGACCAAGATCTGAGCTACATTTCAGGCAGCGGCGGCAGCGGCGATGAAAATGCCGCGGCTGGAAACGATGGAGATTTAAAACGGACGAGAGGGGTTGGCGGCGCTCTTCAAATTGCTATGGAGTCTCACGGTGATACCATTCACCATTCCACGCTTTCGGGCCAGGTCACTCGGCCCATCTCGTTGCAGCAGATCCAGATGGAACAGAAAGCTCTGGAGGGTGTGGAAACCGTGATTTCAGAAAATGGCTCTAGTGACAGCCGAAAATAGCCCGTTCTTGTCCCGACTACTTTAAACAACTAATTACAAGAAGTGAAATGAATGCTAATACTGATACTGTGCAAGCTACAAAACCAAAGATGACCGACTGTTTCCAGTGCCAAATTCCAGTACTCAATGAAAGGGATTTCATGCAGCTGGATAGCAGATAGGCGGTCTCGCCACTAGTTAACACTTGTTGTCGCTGCCACCTGTTTGGCCTCGGATTGGCCCATAACGCCGATCAGGAACAGCTATCTACTCCATAGTCACCGGTTGCTCTGTGGCCGCCGAGGCCAGTCGCCGAGATCACATACTTCTCCCGGACAATTTACCTTGTGCTTTTGCAAGGAACAAAAAGAGCACTGACTTTTTACTCTCTCCTCTGTCTAGTCGCCAGAAAGCCCCTCTAGATCCAGCTGTCAGTCGCCACCCAATCTGCCCTTCATCATGACGCGCCCTCCGCTGGAAGAGAACCGGTCGATGGCGATCCTCAACGCGGCGCGGGCGGGCGGCTATGCGGTGGCGGGCATGTGCTGCTACAACATCGAGGCCGTGGTGGCGACGGTGCGGGCGGCCGAGGCGGCGCGGGCGCCGGCGATGGTGCTGCTGTTCCCGTGGGCGATCGAGTACGCGGGCGAGGCGCTGGTGAGAGCGGCGGCAGCGGCAGCCCACGGGGCGTCAGTGCCGATCTCGCTGCACCTAGACCACGCGCAGACGCCGGAGCTGGTGCGACGGGCGGCCGACATCCCCGACGGCTTCGACAGCATCATGTGCGATATGAGCCACTACGACAAGGACGAGAACCTGGCGCTGACGCGCGAGCTGGTCGCCTACTGCCATGCGCACGGCATCGCGACCGAGGCCGAGCCCGGCCGCATCGAGGGCGGCGAGGACGGTGTGGCCGAGACGGCCGACCTCGAGGCCGTGCTGACGACGCCCGAGCAGGCTGAGGAGTTTGTCGCCACCGGCATCGAGATGCTCGCGCCCGCCTTTGGCAACGTCCACGGCGCCTACGGCCCCCGCGGCATCCAGCTCGACTTTGACCGCCTCGACCACGTCAGCCGCGCCGTCAGCGACCGTGTCCGCCTCGTCCTCCACGGCGCCGACCCTTTTTCCCCCGAGATCTTTGCCCGCTGCATCGCCCACGGCGTCACCAAGATCAACATCAACAAGGGCATGAACAGCCACTACGCCGCCGTCCAGGACGAGATGCGCGGCAAGCCCCTCACCGCCGTCATCGAGGCCGGCACCAACCGCATGCAGGCCGCTATCGAGCAGTACATGCGCTGGTTTGGCAGCGCCGGCAAGGCGTAGCATGTGTATGAGGGAGTGGGTGTATGATTAGTCATCGGATCATCGGATGTAGCTTGGGTGGAAAGAAGAAGACGAGAGTTGATAAACAGGGAAAACAACGAGAACACAAAAGTCATTTTGTTTTCCATGGTAGAAGCCGAGCGCAAGTGGCTTGATTGTAGCAAGGGG